>ULGY01000011.1:0-40455 GCA_900519085.1 Yarrowia deformans | reverse complement strand
GCGGGGGGGGGGGGGTGTTCTGATATGATTTGCAACAGGAGTGTTTTTGAGTCGAAGGGATGT
The DNA here is from genome assembly GCA_900519085.1 of Yarrowia deformans. Lineage (NCBI taxonomy): Eukaryota > Fungi > Ascomycota > Dipodascomycetes > Dipodascales > Yarrowia > Yarrowia deformans. Next base: position 40,392 of record ULGY01000011.1, on the reverse strand, counting down.
GGGAGAGGATTGTGAGGGAGTTTTTGAAATGGCTGTTGTTGACCTTTGTTTGGCTGAAACTTGGTCTAATCGAGTTAAGGTCTTTTCAGAAAAGTTCTAAGGGTTGAAGTGCAGGCCTTGTTTTACCCAAAATGTCTCGGTCTAAAGAGTCAGAGTCATTCTGGTCATGGCTGTCGTGTTCAATTGATCACTGGTGTATGGTCATCAGACGCTGATTTGACCCTTGATACCTGTTCAGGTACTCCTTCCTTGCACATGATCTTATTCCTTCCCTACACTTTGTTCTTGCTTGAGATCAAGTGTAGCTGAGAAGCAATGACTCTGTTCTGAGCGCCAATTCAGTCACATCTCCGCATCACCAAACGAATCCAAGGACACATTCCGTCTCGTTTATCTTTATCAGACCGTTACGGAGAATCAGATGATGTACTGGATCAACGCCAACACCTACTACAAGACCATTCTAACACAGTCAAATCCGGCCACTCAGCCAACTACAACATCTCCTCGGAGCCGGCGTTTCACGCCGGAGCCTGGGCCGTGCACAACGCCACCCGAAGGACCACTAACGACCCGGTATCCGTCTTCACCTTCGACAAGAAGAAGTTCGAGTCCTTCTGCTCGAAAAACGGCCTCAAAAACAGCAAGGGAAGCGACGAAATCTACTCGAGACTACGCAACGAAGCCACTAATCTCGCCCGATTGCGTCACCCCAACTTTCTGCGAATCGTGGAGCCTCTTTACGAGGGAAAAAGCTCGCTTAGTTTCGTGACCGAACGGGTGGAAACATGCATCAGAGCCAAGGTCGAGGCCGACGCGTCACGTGACTCACGATCCACACGGGACCACATCCCTCCGGAGCTCTCGCCTCTGGTGATTCAAAAGGGTCTGCTGCAGGTGTCTGAGGGTCTCAAGTTCATGCATGAGGACGCCAAGATGGTGCACATGAACCTCAACCTCAACACCGTCTTTGTGGACTCGTTCGGAGACTGGAAGCTCGGAGGATGCGGATATGCATGCGAGGTGGCCGGCGCTGAGTCACGTGACTTCTTCATCCCCCAGTTTGATGCTCGGTACCCTCGTTTCGTCCAGATCAATCTAGATTATTCAGCTCCCGAGCTGGTTCTCGACAAGAATCTCGACTTTTCGGCCGACGTCTTTTCTTTGGCGTGTTTGGCCATCACGTTGTACAACTTCAAGTCGCCCATTGACTCAAATAACAACTACAATAACTACGAGGAGGATGTCAAGGCTCTTGGTTCTTTCCTGAGGAAGCCCAACAACACCTCCAAGATCCCCGCCTCGTTGATTGAGATTCTGCCCAAGCTTCTGACCCGATACCCCACGGATCGGTACCCTATTCAGGCCATTTTGTCTGCCAACTTCTTCAACTCTTTCCTTCTCAAGTCGTTGAAGTTCATTGACGAGTTTTCCGGCAAAACCGACGAGGAAATCGAGGCCTTCATTCCTCAGTTCATCAAAATTATCCCCGAGTTCCCGTTTGAGATTCTCAAGAACAAGATTCTCAAGGTTCTCATTTCCTCGCTGACCCACGTCAACGAGACGATCATGGCGTCGCTGCTGCATGTCATTTTCCTCATTTCCGCACAACTGTCGTCTCTGGACTTTTGCAAGATCATTCTGCCGATTCTGAACGACAATGAGAAGTTGCAGCAGAACTCGGACGTACAAAAGGTGGTTCTGGAGGATCTGGATATTTTCCTCAAAAACCTCAACTCCAAGGAGATTGAGAAAACCATTCTACCCTTCTTTTTCATCATGTTCGACAACGCGGGCGCCCCCGAGGTGCAGGAGAACGCTCTGTTCAAGTGCCAGAAGGACATTTTGGAGAAACTGGACTTCCCCCTCATCAAGAACAAAATCTTCCCTAAAATCTGTGAGGTTTTCACCAAGACAACTTCTCTGGGTGTCAAGATTGCAGCCATCAACGCTCTCAAGGAGCTGGTGGTGTCTGGTCTTGATAAACACAGTGTGACTGACAAGTTGCTGGGCATGTTGAAGGCTGTTAAGTCGCGGGATCCTCGAGTCATGATGTCCATCCTGTCTCTCTACGAGACCCTTGTCAAGATGCTCGATGTGGACGTTATCGCCAACGAGGTCATTCCTGTGCTCTGGTCTATGGCTGTCGGCCCCAAGTACACGGTAGCTCAGTTCGAGCAGTTCATGAACATCATCAAGCAGTTCTCCACCAAGGTCGAGACCGAGCAGAAAAAGAAGCTGACCCACAACGTCGAGGTGCCTATTGCATCAAAGGAGGATTTCAGCGCTGGCGGCATCGGAGGCATGTCGTCTGGAGTTGGGGGTATGACTCTAGAGCCTACCAAGCCCAAAAACGACTTCATGCTCGACGATGGACCCAGTTTCTCCGCTCCTGCTCCCGTCATTAAGCCCAAGCCCCAGGTCCCCGCGTCCATTCCTGCTCTTCAGGCTCCCAAGAAGCAGAATGACGACTTTGGCAGTTTTGCCACTGCTAACAGCTCCAACAACAGCTTTGGCAACTTCCAGTCCGTCAAGCCTCTGCCTGCAAAGCCTTCTTCCATTCCTCCTCTTCAAGCCCAGTCTTTCCAACAGCTACAGCCTCAGACCCTGACTCCCAGTAAACCGGCTGCCAATTATAACATTAGCACGGGCTCTACAGGCGGGGGTATCAATTGGAACAGCAACACGGGTAGCATGGGTAGCACGGGTAACGCCGGCAACACCAGCAGTGGTATAAACTGGAACAGCAACAGCAACAGCAACAGCAACAGCGGTGGTAATGCAACTACTGGATCCGGTATCAACTGGAACACCAATTCCAACCAAAACAGCGGTTCTAACTGGAACACCAACTCCATGGGTAACACCAACTCGATGGGTAACATGAACACTGGTAGTATGAACTCTGGTATGAACTCTGGCATGAACAACAACATGGGTGGGTCTATCAACTGGAACACCAACAACGCAAACACAAACACTAGCTCGGGCATGAACTCCTCTGGAAACACCAACTGGAATGCCAGCAGCGCAAACAACAACAACAGTGACAGTCTGTTGTAATTAAACAGCAGACAGTGATAGATGTATGATAATGAATAATGATGATATGATGGTGGTACGTCTGTAGGACAGTTTATGCGTGGTTACCCAAAAGGGTGTGAACTCCCTGTCGAAGTACAAGTGCAAAGTGCAAAGGAAGGGATCTGTATAAGTATCGATACTGCGAGGAGTCAAGGAGACAATCGTCAGTCTCGTGACAGCGTTTCAATCACGAGGTTTTCCAGATTTTCGTCTTCACCCTCAAGTTCTCTGGATTCTTCTCTTAATCCAAACATACACATGCAGTTTATGTTCCATAACGGAGACTCACAATTTCTGAGTCAATCAACAAAAGTGACTCAAAAAACCTGTCTGGTGCTTCATATGGCCGCATTTCATCTTTACAAGTAGATGGGTCACACAGAGGTACAATAAAGTGACTTACCCCTGGTACTGTCCACTGCCAACCGCACAATGTGCCTTACATTAGTGTGCATGTAGACGCTAACAAATACGACGTTTGAGAAAGGTGAAACTGGAGGAATAATAGACGCAGCTGATTAAATAGAATGTAGAAGTCCAGACGTCTTTCTAACCATTCTCAGGCTTCCAATAACGACAAATTCATGTTATGCATATCGCTGGCGTCGAACATTCAGTAAAGAAAGCAATGCGAGCATTTTCATTGCAAGAGCACTTAATCACAGCACTCCAAACACCCCATCTAACACTCTAATCAACTCTGCGGACTTTTCAGTAACATATTCAGCCATCCACGGACGATCGGAGATGTCGGTTTTTTCGGATATGCAATTTGTACATGAGGAGGACACGGCAACCTGCAAAAAAGTATACAGAATTACTCCCCTTGGTGAGACGAACAAGATGCTATCTCTGGCTATTAAATCGGTTCCTTTTGAAGTCAACAATCGTGTCTCCACCCATACTACTCTCTATCAACATACATTCATATTCTCCATAGTAAAGTTCGGTTCTGAGTTTAAGACATTTATTTTTCACCCTGCACGTTTTGAGATATTGCATGAACGAGATGTAGCGTGGGTTGTAATACAGTAGATTAGTCAGCAGGATAGAGATAATTGAGGAGTTCTCTGTGGTCACATGATCAAGCATTGAGAAGCATGGTCGAAGCTGCTCCCCCTCATCCACCTGGTCACGTGAGTGTGCCCCATAATCACAGGACATAATATCTCTCGTATTGGCTCTCTACTTCCCAACGAAACCTGTGGAAAGAAGTTTATGTGTGCATTTTTGAGGGTGATCCTATGCAGATTTTGAGAGAAAAAGGAGCTCAGAATGACCGCCTCGGTGATCCGAACACAACCCTACCTTTATATTTCACCCAGCACCCCTACAACCCTCCCTAAACACACCGCAACGTCCTGCCATAGCTGACTAACTCCCCCACCCAAATAAAGTTTTGGGAGAATACCAAAAGTCGCCCAAAATCCTTTTTTACTCCAAGACCAAGTGCAAGCTGCAATTTCTCATCCACGTCCTTTCTGTGTATAACAGCGCTCTTTTTACCCCCAGCGGAACCATTTTTCGGACACGACAAACGAGGCCACGTGATAGAAGCCCCCCGACCGATTGAAATCTTCTTTTGACAGACTCAAAACACACACCCCACCACACGAAAAAGCAAGTCGGACCACACACCAAAACACGACATTTACGCAACGACTTGGAAATCAAACCAACCAGCGACTCTGCAAAAAGCATCATCCGTTCAAGACACTAGTATAACGGACCATCCATTCGACTGTCGATAGACGCATTCAAAAACCAGCATTTGTATAATAGTGAGTATCTATTGGTGGACGGACTGTGTTTGGAGACCTTTTTGGCACAGCAACATTACTACGGTCATGAAATGTCATGTGTGCGCGATACAAGTGGGGCAAAACCTGTCGATACGTAACCCGTGGGGTTACGGTGATGATGTGGACTGCTATTCGATACGATAGAGCGATGATGACGTGGCATTACGATGGATGGATGACTGCGTTGGTGTGGTGTTGTCTCGTGGTGTGTGTGTGATCTGTGGGGTGTGGTGTGATCCAGATCAGCCACATGTCAGTAGATGGATATGAAGACGGAGACGGAGACACAGACACACATAGACACACGGGCACAGACAGATGTTGGATGCTGGCGACGGTGATGATGTTGCGACGTTGATGACGTTGCGATGATGGTCTTGATGATGTGTCTTCGTTGAGGCTGATCTCGCCACATCAGTCATCGTCAGTACCCGTCAGTACCGTCAGTACACACGCCATCAAGGTCTTGAACGACAGGAGCACCAAACCAACGACTCCACTGTGCTGCACTTCTCAGGGCCCCATCGTTATCCATACACTTGGTGCATGGTATTAGTCACATCGGGGGCGAATCAGTCATACCTGAGTCTTGATCTGCCAGATACACCGAATGTGACACTGTGACACGTGACATCTCTTCGAATGAACCACCACTACTGCAGCCAGAGCCTTGCCACCACCCCCACCACCCCCACTCCGCTAACTCAGTGAACTCACAACCCTACCAACAGGGCTACCCCCCAATGATGTACCCCCCCCACCACCCCAACGCGTACATGCAGGTGCCGTACTACGGGGGCGGCTTCACCCAGGCGCCCTTCATGCACTACTACCCGGATGGTCAGATGCACCAGATGATGGGCCACCAGTCACAGCCGCAACCGGGCCAACCGCCACACATGATGCAGCCGCCACCGCCGCCACAGCCCGGCCAGGGCCCACCGCCGCCACACGACTTTGAGCAGCAGCAGCAGCAGCAGCATCAACAGCATCAGCACAACCAGGCGGCAAGGAAACCGAAATCGTTCAGTTTCAACGTCAGTGCTGCGGCATTTACTCCAGGACAAGGAGGAAACGGAGGAGGAAACGGAGGACCTGGGGGCCCACAAGCATTTGTCCCCGGGGCCGCAGCTCCCTTCAACCCTGGAGGTGCCTCCTTCAGCCCTGCAGCAGCAGCTCCATTCACACCCGGCGCACCATCGTTCACTCCGAACGGCGGACCCGTCGTCTCCCCAGCTGCTGCTGCTGCTCCTGCAGGCATGCCTTCCACCACTCCCACATACGCCGTCAACCCGTCCTCGTCCTCCACCGCGCCCTCCTACTACAACGCCAACGATACCCCGATCGAGTCGATTTTCCAGCTCATCAAGGACAACCGGTTGCCCCAGCTACCCGTGCTGGTGGGTGGCCGGTTCGAGGCTCGTCCTCTGGGTGGAGCCTCCAAACTGCGGCTGTCCCAGCCCGTGTCGTTCGCCACCTCGCGGCTGGTCGACGTTCGAGGCGAAGACTTTAGCGTGCAGATTGGAGACACCATCTGCGACAGTGCGGACCTGAAGGTCGAGAAGTATGTCCCTACTGTGGTGGAGTCTAAGGTGGAGAAGAAGACTGTGGTGGAACAGATGGAGTCGGCCAAGGAGGAGGCTATCCCCGAGGCCATCCCCGCCGCCAAGCCTGCCAAGAGCAGTTGGGCGGCCGCTGCATCCAAGGCCGTGCCCAAGGTGGAGAAGAAGGAGGCCCAGGAGGCACTGGACGGCGAGGCCAGCGCTGCTGCTGGCGCAGACGGCGCGTCCGAGGACTCTGCTGACCCCGACTCCCCCGCTGCTTCCCCCGCCCCCCCTGCTACTCTTGGTTCCATCATCGCCGCCGTCAAGGCCCACACCTACGATTCCGATCTGTTTGACTCCTCCACGTCCACCAACCTGCACAGTCTGATGGTGGCGCGGCCCCGCGGTATTGTCAACAACGGCAATGTGTGTTTCATCAACTCTATTCTGCAGATTCTCGTCCACTGTCTTCCGTTTTCGCGTCTGATTGATTTGATCAGAGAAAAGGTGCCCCGGTCTCTCGACGGCGACAGTCCCCTGACCGAGGCCGTGGTGGACTTCCTCGACGACTACAAGCGAGGCGCTGTGAACGGCGTCAACGGCGGATCGACCCCGGCCACCTCCCGACTGCCCGATATCACCATCGACTCGTTCTACAAGAGCATTGTCAGCGTGCCCCGGTTCAGCCACTTCCAGCGAGGCAAGCAGGAGGACGCCGAGGAGTTCCTGGGCTACCTGCTCGACGGGCTGCATGAGGAGTTTGTGGCTGTTATTGGAGCCAAGGAGGAGGCTGCAGCCCAGGAGGAGGGCGCCACTGGCAGCGGAGATTGGACCCAGGTGGGCGCCAAGAAGAACTCGACGACGCGATCGCCGCAGTTCCCCTGGTCGCCCGTGTCGGAGATTTTCGGCGGCAAGTTCGAGTCCAACCTCGACGTGCCCCGCCAGTCCGTCTCCAAGGTGCTGGAACCGTTCCACGTGATCCATCTCGACGTGGAGAACCCCAACATCTCCACCGTGGAGGCCGGCTTCAAGGCTCTGTCTGCCAAGGAGCAGGTGGAGACGCTGGGCGAGGGCGGCCGGCCTGCAGCTGCTGCAAGCAAGCAGACTCTGCTGGACGAGCTGCCCCGGATCCTTGTGGTCCAGCTCAAGCGGTTCACCTACTCTGGCGAGGGCCTGATGGATCTGCAGGTGCGAAAGATCAACAAGAAGATTTCGTACGGCGCCAACTTGTCGGTGCCCATGGAGTCGCTGTCGCTCAAGGGCAAGCAGCAGTTCCGGGCTTCCGGCGGCAAGTCCAACCAGTACAACCTGGTGGGCGTTGTGTTCCACCACGGCACCAGCACCACCACGGGCCACTACACCGTCAACGTGCTTGTGGGCGGCAGCAAGTGGTACCGAATCGACGACGTCAAGATTGAGGCGATTCGAAACGAAAACTGGTATGCCATGGAGGAGGATGGCAAGGACGACAAGACGGCCTACCTGCTCATCTACCAGCGGGTTTAGACCGGCGAGTTTGAGCCTACCAGTGCCAGCGGTTTGAGCCTGACCAGCGAGTTTAATTCTTGTTGAGTTGGGCGAGCAAGCTGAAGAGTGCGGGCTGGTGCAAGCCGAAGCGCCATTGGCTCTGCATGAGGAGTGGTCCAGCGGGCGGTCTCATGCTGCTCACTGTAGACGTATGCTATCAAGTGTACGCGACCTGACCTCCTGGACAGGTGCCGACCCGCCAGCTGCATTGTGCAGCAGCGGGTCCGTCGCGTCAGCGGCAGGGATGGGAGTCCCACTGGATCCGGGTTGCGTGCCAGCCCCAAAAATAGCTGTATTTCTTAGACACTTATAGCTTAATGACTTGTATACTGTGTGGGGAGGGATAGAGAGCAAGATGTGATGTATCGTACCAGTAGGTGGGTGCGAGTCGGTATTGCATTCGCACTGTGGTCTAGGAGGAGTTGGTAGGAGGTGTAATATCTTGGTGACAATTGTATTTTTGATTCTAGGGAGATGTATTTAGCTATAGCTATATTACACAACCACCATTCTAAACAGTCGTATGATTTCTACGAGTACCCATATGATCAGCCTCACACATACGGCAATTGCCACATGAGGCATTGTCTGCGAATATATAGTCCCATCTAGATACTGTCCTTGACCGACCACCACCACCACAACTACCACCACACAACATGTACGTGTACAACCCTCCATGGACGGCAGAGCAAGAGCTGCTGGTGGCGTCGTACGTTTCGGCCCACATGGACGAGAATCCTGCGACGTCGGCAGCCGAGTTGTTGGTCCAGATGAACATGGCGTTTTCGTTCGACAAGGTCCTGGCCCGGGTGTTGCATTATCGAGGGGGTTAGGGAGGAGAGTTATTGGTAATTAATGATTGATGGTAGCTGAAAATGTCGACTGGATTTGTTAAAGAAAAAGTCCTTTAGGAGGGTATTTTGGGGGTTCCAGAGATGTTAGAGGGATGAGGAGGGGTGGAATGTGTAGGAAGTATGCGATTGTATAACAAAATAAGAGAGATCAAAAGGTGATTGGGTGTATGGGTTGAGATATTGGGGTTTCTGGGTTTTCATGTCAAGTAGGAAGTACTTGGGAGTAGTTGATGGTTTTGTTGACCTTAAAACGGTGGTGATGCAGTACAGTAGCACGTCGTGACCTCAGAACGTTAGACCCATATATCATGATTCAACTTTGGGTGACAATCGTTCAACCACACCACTGACATGCTCCCCATCGAACTAATCGACATCCTGTGGGAGTACCTGGATCTGGAAGAAATCGTTGCTCTCAGCCAAACAAGTACATCATGGAAACACGCGATACCCGAATACAATTACCAACACAAGCTGGAAACGCGCTGTCCCAGTTTCACGCCCATGAACTCGTCCCGAGAATCCTGGGAGGAATGTGCACGTGTTCATATTGCTCGACTGAAAAATCTCAAGTGGATGAAAAACGAGTACTTGTTAGGTATCAAGGGAACTATCTCTGCGGCACGTGTAACCCATAACACAGCTGTTCCAGCAAACTTTGAGTCGTTTACGGAAGGCTACGAGCAGTCTATAAGTAGCTACTCCGCCACGTTCTTCAGCGTAATTAAGGGCAGCGTAATTAAGTACCTTTCCGGAAACAGGATCGAGATTGACAACACTGTGTTCTTTCTGGGTGTGAACGGAGAGATTGAGAGGGAAACAGGCGCCAATAAAGCTATCGACGAGCTCGCTACGTCTATGGGAACTAAAATGGTTCGCGGGCCACAATGGGAAGAAAACACCAAGACATCTATAGTGGTCAAAAACGACGACGCTGTTGCGATTTCTACAACGTCTCGAGTAGTTGGGGTCTCGGAGGATGACTTGTGGCAGTGACAATCAAGTTCAATTCTCGTGCAATACTTCCCGACGTGGTATACTCAATAGCAGACGAAAGCTGCCATACAAGACTGTTTCCGTTTCTTACAGGGGACAATCGAGCCACTGCCGCTCACTTGAGTCTTCGCGGTGGGGAAGCTGAGGAAGAAGAAATATCGTTTCTCTGGATTGATACAGACACAATCGAGCTGCTCCCGGGCTCGCTCACGTGCAACGATCATCTCTATGCAGACACCGTTGTTTGGTATGATGGACTGGCAGTTAAAATCGAGACAATAAGTGCTGCTCACCCGGAGTGTTACTGTTACGATCTTCAGCTGCAGACAAAGAAAAGAGCAGATAACAATTTCATCGATACCTACTATGGCGGGACCTCTCCAAACGAAAGATATGTCGTCTTCCGCGACATGTACATGGCTGTCAGAACTGTCTGGGATCTGAAAACCAGCACTCAGTACCACGTTGAACATAGCGACAGGCACGATATTACCGTTGTGGGACTGTCTGGTCGCGATCTTCTGGTGGCCACGTTTGACTGGGACTACTTGGCTAAGCAGAGACCTGACTGTGCGAAGCCTGGACACAAATTCAGATCAGTGGAAGAGATACTGAAAGGGCGAGAGTCCCGAGACAACCACGTGAACCGAAAGTGCATGTTTGATCGCGATTGGTGGTGAATAGTGAGTATCGGAGTGAGCTCCCTACGACTGTCTACTGCACTCAACCGAGGTGATTCGATACGAAGACTTGCCAACCCAGATTGGAACCCATGTTATGTACTGTATTCTCCAGTACAGATGATTCCTTTACAAGTGGGTCACGATGAACCAGCCCCAATGATATTATGTACATCAGGCACTGACTGTTCACAAAAATATCCCAGTTGAGGCTGCGATTCGGACCTTCATTTTTACACACCCCTCACAAAATGAATGAACGACTATCACAACCTCCTTTAAAGGGAGTATGGCGACCCCATCATGACGTCACCATTACCAACTACATCAACAGCCACCCGGACGACTCTGTCATCAGCTGTGCCATAGCCCTGACGATCAAAATGGAGAGATACTTCACCTATGAAGAAATCCTGAATCGGGTTGTCTATTGGAAGGGTCGATACACTTATTGACGTTCAAGTGACATTGATTACAGGTAGTCTTCTGTACTGTGAATGATCATGTTGTCCAGGAAACCATACAATTCAAGTATGTACATTACAGTAGCCAAATTGACCAAGTTTAGGAAGTTCTCTTGAAATGACTTATTCGCTCTTGCATTACAGTAATCCCTCCTCTGTAATTAAGCTGCTGTTGTTCACTTGTCCACTCGTCACGCACTCGTTTCAAGTCTCCACTATCGCTCAACTGTTTATGTCAACTAAAACATTTAATTAACCCTTCTCTTCCCATAAAGCTCTAAATTCCACCCGCTTAAATTCCACTTACCCTACCTCATGCACGTTTTATGCAGGTCTCTTTCTCCTACATCCCGCACATCACCACTACACTCACACAACACAACACAAACTAGCATGAAAGGATACAACACTCGATCGTCGTCGCGACGAGCCCAGGACAAACCCGTGGGCCTGTATCCCGGTCTCAACGACTTCACCGACGCTCTGGAGGCCCTTCCGCTCGAAACCGTACGCCATTTCACCCTGTTGCGAGAAATCGACGCAAAATGTACCACGACAACTCCTCTGGTGGCAGACCTGATTGCCAAGTTTCTGGCGATTCCGCCGGCGGCCAAGGACGACCCCGAGTGCGCGAAAAAAACGGAGGACCGCGAAGCCATGCTGCTGGAGATCCGGGGCCTGATTCGAGAACTCATGCCGTGTCTGGAGGAGAAGATGCACGTGGCCGGGGTGGCTGCTGAAGCTGTGGCTCGGCACATTTCGCGGATCGACGCCGACTACGAGCTCATCACGTCACGTGAAATCCCCCAGGTGATCCAGTACGGAGAGCCCGACCACCCTGCCATCATTGTCGACGTCAAGCCCTCTGTGGCGGAGCGAAGTGCGCAGAGCCAGCGAAGCGAGTCGCGAAGGGAAGCCATTGCGGCCAAGAAGGCGGCCGCGGCTGCTGCTGCCGAAAAGAGCGGCAACGGAGGACGAAGAGGAACCCCCAGCAAGGAGGGAGGCAAGGACGGTGGCAAGGATGGAGCTGCTGGAGGCGGCAAAAAGGTGGCTGGCGGAGCCACAAACGGCTCTTCTGGTGTGGCAGCCGGTGCCAAGAAGACTGGCGAGAAACGGGCGGCTACCTCGTCTTCTGTGGCCGAGTCTGTGGCGTCTTCTGCTGCCGCCGCTGGTGCCAAGAAGCGAAAGACGGCTGCAAAGGCATCTCCTGCGCCTGGCAACAACAGAAAATCGCCACCCTCGTCAGATGACACACCTGCCGCTTCAGCTACTCGATCGGCCCGTCTGGTGAACAAGTCGAGAAAGGGCCAGGAGGCTGCCGAGTCGGCCAAGGCAGCGGAGGAGGAAGAGGACGACGGCGAACCTGTGTACTGTTACTGTGAGCAGGTGTCGTACGGCGAAATGGTGGCCTGTGACGGTCCCCAGTGTTCGCGAGAGTGGTTCCATTTGCCTTGCTTGGGTCTCAACGCGCCTCCCAAGGGCAACTGGTATTGTGACGAGTGCAAGCAAGGTCGAAAGAGATAGAGCGACACGAGAAGCGAAGCGAGGAGCAAAGTCTCTTTTAATGACCATGTCTTGCTAGAACAACGCTGTTGGATGTGGTATTGTTTGGTGATCTACCAGGTACCATTTCGCACAACCACAACCTCAGCTTATTTATTACAGCCCATTGATGCTGGGCCCGAGCCAAGTATTTAATGAATTGTTTATTGTATTATAGTCATTGGTGTGTGTAGATTGGGGAGACAAGAGTAAAGTCGATACTGTGAATGAATGTGTTTTGGAAGAGAACGGCGAATTCAACCATTGTACTTGGAGCGTACTTGGAGAGCTCACAATGTTGCAAGAATATAGCAGCATCACCCAAGTATCTGTTGACATGTTTTGTCCAACTTCAAGGTAAAGAGACATCGACTGCAGAAATCAACAAGAGACAACCAAGACGTCTCCAGAACCTGCAGGATGAAGGCAATTGGTCAGAAGAGAAAGTAGAGAACAGTAGAATAACTCAATCGTTGGTAAGTGCCCATTTTGAACCAAAAAATCGCCGCGAAAATCGCCTTTTCACTGCTTCAATAGCCCCTACCCATGCCATGTTCACAAGCGGCAACCTGGCCGAGCGGTCTAAGGCGCCAGGTTCAGGTGACTGAATCAATATCCCGGTCTCTTCGGAGGCGAGAGTTCGAATCTCTCGGTTGTCAGCAGTGAACGCAAGTTCTTCTTTTTTGCCCTGTTCAAAACAGGTATTTTTTGGTGAGACACAGTGCAGTCTTAGGAGTGGGGTGACTAAGCTGAGTTGTGTCGACAAGGAGGTTAGTGTTGATGCCACACATCAACAAACACGAGTGCACTGTTTAGAAAGAATAATCAGCACAATATATGTTCAATTGTAGCTTCTTTCCAGAATGTGTGTCACTTTATTTTATTCTAAACATCCTTTATGGCTGTGACGACACTTTGACCTCGATACCTCATACGGCCCCTTTTTCAGTAAGATTGTTGGTTGGGAATTGTTGAGTTTAGGGGTGCTATGTCCATGTTGCCATTGTTGGACTGATTTTTGAAATACACCAAATGATAAAGAGCGTGCCGATTGCCAACAAACACAGTCTCGACAGCTATTCAAACGAGTCTTGAGATATAGAAGTTTGAATTTTTGGGGTCAAGAATTGTTTAGTTCGATTTACTGAGCTTATTACTTAAGGGGAACATACATTACCAGCTGTATCTACTTGTCAAAGCTCAAATATCACTCTGATGTGAGGCATTGATCGTTCAAATTTGTTCTTTTGAGACTAAAAACACTTCTCTTTTGTCGACATCGTTGTTGAAAGCTGGATAGGTATGCCGCCCAAAACACAGTCTCAATGATTGACTGTAGACCATGTCTCATCTTCCTCGCTGGTTCATTCCATATCAGTGAACGGCAATGGTGAAACTGAAACCAATGTATCAGATTTGGAAGTCCATTAATCTCCGTGGATCTACGCATCTGAGACAAGTTGAAACTGTAGATCTCAAACTTCCCCCTCATCTACAACACTACCAAGGTACAAGAACATCTCACCCTGCATAGCGTCGGAACGTTCCACTTGCCGTTTCTCCGTTGGTTGCCTCGAAAAAGCTTTTACATTCCTCTCTGCCCTACCTCGGTCCATCTTACTAATTGTACATAGCCGCGATGCAAAAAGCAACGTTTGATCGACTGAAACAAGCAACGACTAGAAGGGATCTGAGACGTCACGGCTTCTGAAACGTTTTAGCGGGTTAATAATGGACAAAAGAGTGGAGAAAGTTCATTAGTGGTAGTAGTCACGTGATATGACAGTGTAACCGATATTTTGGTCGCGTGACACTTCAGGAACGGCTTTTGATTGCCCCTGTCAAGCCACGCCGTTCATAGATGGCTCTGCATCTCAAACGCACACAACGAAGCCATCGCGGCTAAGATGTGGCAGATTGAGAGGCCAGCAGTTGAGTTTCGAAGCGAATACGATTGTGTCAAACCATATAGGGGGGTGGGGAACTTCGAGTGTCCGTTTCCGGAGAGGAGACAGTCAACAAACGGGGTGGGTTCAACGGTCGTGTTTGTGTGGGTTGTTTACGCATCGCTGATCATCGCGGTTATTCGGAGATTGAGGTGCTTGAGGGCATGTTAAGCGAGATGGGTGATTAGCGAGATGGAGATATGGGGTCAGGCGGTTGGTATTTGCTCTTCTAACTACGATACTGCACTCCACAACTAATTCAGAGAATAGGGTAATGTCCTATCTACGAGTACCGTGGACAACTGAACATCGACAACATGTGTTCCATGAAGGTGTTCAGTCAGATATAGGGTGTAGCGGGTCTCAGCATGGGTTCAAAACGACAAAGACTTCAATGTAAGACATTGTAGACTTGAACATCAGACTTGGCAGACTTGTGCTTGAACTAGTGCTAGACTCCACGGAGATTGACGAGAGCGTTAAACGAACTACATTTGGGTGACAACTGCGATTGGCTGAAAGTGGCAGGCTGTTCAGTACGAGGAACAAAGGGTCAATGGAAAGTATGACTGTATATGACTATCATGGTCATGGCTGGAAGGAAACTAATTATAGTACAGTACTGTATCTGAAACTGATGTGAGCACAAACCTGGTGCAGTAGTTCCAATTCAAGTGGCTGTGCTATGTACAACTGTACAGTATCGTAGGAATTTACCAGACCTAATGATATAAAAATGTCTCGCGGGAGCTGCCTCTTTATACTTCTCATTCTACCAACTTTTTTTGTGGTCATTCAGGAGTGTCAACTAGTTGTCGGTTCATATATTTGAAAACTATTCCATCTCCAACCACACTCTCAACTATGGCCTCCCACACCCAACTAAACCAAACTAAACTAACCCCCTCTAAGCGACACTCTCCCTCCGTCAAAACTGCAGGGACGTTTCCTACCCGAGAAACCAACTCGCCATTCACGCTTCCCGCACCCACCTGCGTCTTTGGTGCCAAGCCCGACGTTCGGCAACTGATATTACAATTGTTTCCGAAAAGAGAAATTCGCCGAGCTGAAGAAGATATTTGGGAGCAGCCAAGAGAGCGGTCATGGGACGAACTTGCCCTACTAAAGACGAAATCAACATTTTAACAGTTGGACTATCGCCCCATATAGGTCACGTGACTATACCTCTCTTCCCCCACATGTTGGAGCCGTTTAAATTCTTCCCCACTTACGCATTTAGGCTTTTAGACCGTTATACGAATTGAACCTTATTCTTTTCAATATACGGAAAATTCCCCCTAATGGAGACGCATACTCACACATTACAATGGCCGGGCAAAACATTCATACGTGTCCCTTCCATTGTTCAAAGCACACATTGTTTGGTATCAATATACTTGTCTTGGCGATCCAAACATAACGGTGTGGTGTACTCGTTTTCAAGAGCAATCCCCGTTGAGATCTTCAACTTGGTATGAGGAAGTTGAGAAAAGATCAGATTGTGTGAGAAATTGTGAGAGAGCTTCTTTGGAGGCTTGGCTAGATCACGTGATTGAAAGGTTGGGTAAACAAGCTGGACATTCTTCCCCAATGGAGTTAACACTACGATACGTGTGGTGAGATGATGACTAAGTGCAGTGCTGGTTAGTGTCTGAGCGACGGTGACGGTCACGTGACAGTAAATATTTGCTTCCCACTCCATTTGTTCACGTGACTACACTCTCGTCACGTGATCTGGCGTATTCAGCCAACGTCCTATCAAACCCAAAAGCACGTATGCATATTTATGCATAAATCCAATCTGAATAGGGGTAATTTCCGACTGAGGTTATGGGGCTGAGTAATCATGTGACTGAGAATAATATTATATCATAGGCATGCCACAAGAATGCAGACTAATATGTGGTTTTCAGTTTTTCACTAAGACCAAAATTGGTGTGGTTATGGGGTTTCCTAAGCAGCTCTGACGAAAATGGCGTGAGAATGAGCCGTTTGAAGTTGAATCTGAAAAAGTACGAGCCGAGACATCAGGAACAAAAGAATTGAACTTACGTGGAAATCACCGAGAGTGGGGCTAACTAGTTGTCTTGTTTCGGCTTTTAGTAGCTTAGGATATGTAAGTCCTTTGTCTAAGTCCAGTCATACATGCTGACCAAGACTTGTGTGCCTATTCATTACATGCTGTATCGCCTGTGGGGTTGGTGCGTGTACCTGTACATGGATCAAGGTGGTTAATACAACCTAGAACTCGGATAATTCGAGAGCAGCGTATTGATTGGCTTATCTTTGAGGGATAAGAGATATTTTTCGGAACTCGTATATGCGTCATGTACGGCAGTATGTAGGAATGCTTAGTCAGGAGGGGTTAGAAGGTAGAGAGGAGGTAGGGAGTTGATTATAGTGGATATTAGGGTCTATAGAAGACGAATCAGGAGTGAGTACTAGTTCAATATCAATCGGTCACGTTCTACAATGTCATGTTCAGTGTCTAATTATAGCAGTGACTACTATAGGCACAGAATGTGTACGCCTCTGTATGTAATAATGCATTACTCGATCATAACAAGAGGACAAGGAAGTCGGACTTGGCGAAAGATACAATCTCGTATTGTTCCCTTGCTTGCTTGTTTAATACTCTGAACATCTGGGAGGTGTCTCAGTCGGTGTATTCTGCAAATCTCGCAGCGTGCGCATATTGGCCTGTAGGGGACCTAGAGTGCAGAGAAATGCCCTATATTCCGAGCGTAGGAGCGAATGAAGGAGTATTTAACAGCTCTGAAGTGTGGGGAAGGCTGTGGAGAGTGGGGGGTTTATTGCTGTATTGAGCGTGGGGGTTGAGGTGGTGTGTACTACGTCCCGAGCTCATGCTTAAAGGGTATGTACAGTGGGAACGTCTAAAGAGTTATCAAGGGAAAATTAGGTGGTTTTATAAATCTATGAGCTACTGTAGCTATTTGAATCTTCCAGTCTCGAGAAAGATGCGGTTATCTGTTCAAATCTTCTTATTTATGCAGGGAGGTTACAGATCCAACCAATGCACTTATTGCCGCCTAAGGCTGTCAACTATAGTTTTCAACCACATGCATTCTGATCCACTACACCCAAGTATTATCTACAGTATCTTTAATAAAGAGCTCTGCAACCTCACCGACCTCTAAGGTGGAAGTTCCGAATTCGTTCTCGGGACTTTTGCATCCGGTCTGAGACCCTCCCCTGCGTCTCTGTCGTCCATATTTGTCAATTCACGTGTACAATCGTCTCACAATGCCAGCCCCTGTACACGATACTCGCTATGTAGTGCCAGTCTAGTGTTGGTACACTTAACACCAGTCTAGTGTTGGTGCAGCAAGGGTCTGGGTATACGGCTCTGTGCGTGCAAGACATGTGCTGCCTCCTCAACAAGACTCTTGTCACTCAACCCTCGTATTCATTTTTCTGAGGCATTGTTTACCTTTGGGTGGAGATCCGAGACAAGGACGTGTCCACGAGGTAAGGCAACGGTGCTAGTTGAGTGTGGCTTGAAGAACATATAATGAATTTAATCACATGAATGATCACGTGCTACGAGTATTGACATAGTCAACCCTTGAGCTGACTCACAAACGACCAAGCTTCCTTACTCATCCCTGCCATTTCATCACCTCCATTCCCTCACGATATCGCACATGGCCGTTCGGGATAAAAATACGCTAGTTTTTCACTAATTTTTCAAAGCGCACTAAAATGTCCCGCCGATGGGGTTAGTGCGAATTGGAGGTGGATCTTCAGAACAAGGTCAATGGACAACGGGAAAGTCGAGTTGATAGACGGTCGAAACGAGAAAAAAATAACGCGCGACGTTTCCCGTTCTCAGAGATTTTATTTGCTCAGTCAGACATGAACTCGACGAGCACTTAACATCACGATCACTTAACAACTCTCCGTCTATCGGCAATTAATGTTCGCTATTGCAGTAACAAGAGTCTTTCAAAGACGATAAGTCTCCACCATCGCTTGGCAACGTTTAGCCGTGTGTTATCGTGTCTTTGAAAGAGAAATGCCGTGCTATCAACAATGCCCTCGTATCCGGCCGTTACCAGTAAGGTACCACCCCGGCTAATCCGCGGACGGCTCCGACACTCGCTCTCAGCACAAAGCCAACGTTCAACATGCTTATTCCGCCGTTGAACGATCGCCGGAATCGGTTACGAGAGGGATGATCAAAAAGGGGGTGAAACCAACGCTCAAACGAAAATCAGGCACGAGCAAATTTTAGAGACGGTATTGTAGTGTCGGTACCACAAGCTGAAATGATCGAGATAAGTGAACGTGGCGATACTTCCACCAACGTGGTTCCACCAAAGTTGACCCATTCCACGTCCCTTTGACTCCGATCAGGAACATTTTCCGCCGTTGAACTTTGTGTTCTTTCGAGAGGAAGTGTAGAGTATGCTATGGTAAACCGAATGGAATCAAAGTGGTACCATAATAACCATCCTAACTCAAGGATTCCGTTGGAGTACTTTTTGATTCAATTGCACGTCTAGACCGTTCTCTACACCCACAACCACCCCCACCTTACCATGCATGTCCTCCACCCGGAGACGCGGTCTTTTCTTCTCTCCGACACGTTAATCCTACACGTTAATCCTACACTATTTCGCCGCTTCAAATGGACCTACAGTAGCTCCGGGACATTATGTCGGTGCTTTTTTCACATTGCACTTGTCGTGTGCACAGCCCCGGAGACATGCGCTGGATCAGGTAGGATCATCGCTGTCAAATCTATACACCCATGAGGACGGAGATGTGCGATGGGTGTGTGATAGAGATGGAAGAGATAGTGTGTGCAAGATATGGTCACGTGATGAGGTTGTGGAAATCGGCTTTCTAGATCACGCGTCTCGCTGCTAAGCTGGAGAATCGGAGGCTGTAGATGTATTGTTCATACAAATCTGCGAACGAGGTCCACCAAGACTCCTATTGTCTGAACACCAACAAGAAGACAATTGTCTGTGAGCCACTCAACAGCTTTTTCTGACAGAAACATCGCTATTTTCCGTCAAAAACGATCTATTCGATGAGGCCACAGGATCTCGCCTCCTAAGATGGCTGAAATACGAGACGTTACGGCAAAGGTAACGTTACAGTAATGTGAGGGACACTTGGGTGCACTGAACAACCAATGGTTTTGCTTCAACAAATCGGATATGGAGTTTTTAACGAAACGGGCTGCCGTGTACCGTCTAAGAATCACGTGATCTCTTGCCAAAACGGAAAATCTGCGACAATATTCAGGGGTCAGGGGGGAAGCCTGTATGTATGATAAGCTGGTGCACAAAATGGGATGGTCGGTATTTCGTTAGACCGGCAGAAAGTGGAGAATGGCTTTGGTGCTTTAGCCGTCCTCTTTGGGTAGTTTTGGAGCCTACAAGGGTGGTTGGTGTAGTGTTGTTTTGGCATCATTGTGTTTCAACAATACTGTACTGTATGTACAGCACTTCAATCGTGTGCCTCAATCGAATGACAACCTAACAAAACCTCACCTGGGAATGTAGTATCGCTATTATAAAAAAAAAAAGCACTGTATTTGCTGAAACTGGGCGTACTGAGCTGTATAGTGTGTGCACCCAAACACACTAAGGCATGCTACTGTAGCAGGGGTTCCCCACAAATTTTGTATCTATTGTTTTGGCTATTGTGGGCTAGACCGTTTGAGATTGGGCAAGTGAGCTGTTGAAAGAGTAGGCGAGCTGAGTAACAAGGAATATCCACGTGGTAGTAATATGTTACAGAGTGACAGAAAAGACGGAAATGACGAATATGGTTTCTTTTTGCACGTAGTTGCGGCCATTTTGGGACGCAGTTTACTTTTTTGAGAAAAGCAATACCTGCAAGGAGTAGGACTGGGGAAGGAAGAAGGACTGAATGGGCAATTGAGACTGGGTAATTTTTCGCAGTAGCAAGAGCACGGCTGTATTGTTATGGTAATCCTCCGCATTTATTTTGTCCAGTTTTGGTCTCATAACTCACTCCTTGGGCCCATAATTCCCCTCTAAGAACCTCTATCACCTCCTAAAGAGATCGCCAGAAGTGCATCTCTAGACTGCCGCTCCTGATATCGCTACCAAGGAAAGATCTTCCCGTGTTACGTCTGTACATGACAAGACATAGATCCGCCGTGTGGTGCCTGAGATAATCAGGCCATTTGCGATTGTGCCTGGGAATGTGGAGGATCGTGGTGGGTAGCGATGTACAGGTAAGCCCTGAAAGCCGTATACGAAAGGCATAGGAGATGTGAGGGCGATGCAGGGAGATGTAGGAGATGGGTGGAAAGTCGATCGAACGGGTGATTACGTAAGCGATCATGTGTGGATGTGACCTGTTTGGCAATACACTCGGAGCAATCAACTAAAGAGTTAACGACTGTACTCGACAAAACAGTGGAGATGGAACGTCTCTCTAACTTGACTTGAAGAAGTAGTTTCAATGTAAATTCCTTACAATTTGCTCTTCTGACGTCTATCTACGCGATTTCTGCAAAAATCGCCATTTATATCGACACACAACACCCTCTAAAATGGATATCGTAACCACACCTTTGAGGTTGAAGTACGTTGAGGTTGAAGTACTATTCGGGGCACCAGAGCATCCGCAAATAACGGATATTTTGTGGGGTATCGGTGTTTGGCCGGCTTAATTAACAGCCCCTCTTAGATTATGAGCACTTGCATTCTCTTCTCAAGACCATACATTCAACCATACGTTGGAGGGCAGATGGAACACCCACTGAGCAAGACAAAGACTCCTATGCCACCTCCACTTCCGTATAAGACCACTTTTATAATTAATCTGGCGATCCAGTCCAAAAATACTCTACCTAATCATTCCTCGTAAATCACCTCATGGACTGCAGACCGCCAATAATAGCTCTTATCTACCCCACACAGCTCATCTCCCCCCAATGTAGGCACATGTAGGCCCAATACAAGCAACCAGAGGCGCAATCTGGCCCCGAAAGCTCATAATAAAGCTCATATTACACGCTCTCGTATTTCTCCTCAAGTGGTCCCCCTCATTATGTTCTTCCCCTCCTTAGTAATCTCGAGTCAGGCCACCAAACCCTGTACTGTAGTCACCTCTCCCAACTACTTCTGAACATCTCAACTAAACTCAACTAAACTCGACGAAATCTCGTATTCTCAAATAACCTTCTGCTCTAAAAGTTTTCAAACAGAAACAGTCGCCATCCTACCCATTGAGTATCAAACATAGAGCTGCGTTGTCTGCCGTCTATTACACCCCAGTCACGTGACCTACCCTTCACGGTGCTACATATCCGCTGCCTCGAACCCTTCCGGCACAACTCTCTGATTCGGTGCAACTCGCCAGTTTTGGCACATATCGGGAAAAACAAAACGTTGCCCATTTTCTCCCAACCGTCGCCAGTCGATTGGTTTGGGTGTAGAGACTGTAGGCGGACTGTAGGGAAAGATGCGGCTGGCCTGGACGTGCGCCAAAAGCCGCTCTTTTGCCGGAATCTGGCGGATATCGAAATATTATGACCCTCCCTCCTTGGTCTGTTTACTTTGCACGTGACCCAACGCTGTTTGGCTCCCGTGCTTCTCCCTCAAGATTGGTTTCTCCACCTCCACCCAATTTACCCCTATTCCGAAGCTTAAAAAAACTAGAATGAGCCTAAATAGCCTCTCCTTGTCCTGGCTAACCGAATAACACAAAGTGCAGCGTGCAGATTCGGCTTGGCCAACTCAATATCTTAACCTTATTGGCACGGCTTCAATTACACAAATACATGCAAATAACCACCCAGAATGAGCTTTTCCAAGACGACACTAACGACAAGATGAACATTTCCCAGCGAGAATACAAGGTGGTGGTGGTTGGCGGCGGAGGCGTCGGAAAGAGCGCAGTCACTCTCCAGTTTGTCCAGAGCCATTTCGTGGACGAGTACGATCCAACTATTGAGGGTGAGTAAACGCGGCAAAGGTCAGAAACGGACCAAGATGGGGTTGGTTGAGTACGAGGGAAATTGAGAGCATTTCTGAAAATACGGGAATACATTCTGAGCAAGAGTGATGTCCACCTACTCGGTTATCAGATGTATCTACATGTTCCATGTTA
This sequence comes from Yarrowia deformans, assembly GCA_900519085.1. Taxonomy (NCBI): domain Eukaryota; kingdom Fungi; phylum Ascomycota; class Dipodascomycetes; order Dipodascales; genus Yarrowia; species Yarrowia deformans. Next base: position 17,829 of record ULGY01000011.1, on the reverse strand, counting down.
TGCGGTGTGGTGCGCTCTACCAGATTGGAGTGAAAGAGTGAAAGGTTGGAGTGAAAGGTGTTTTTTTTGAGGTGAGCTGTGAAGCTGTTTGGCCATTCAGAATTCAGATTGAAACTTCTGGTCTGCCCTCCGAATGTTTGCGATATCGACAGGATCATCAATGCGACAACATGGTTGAGAGGTTAGAGCAATGCTGCAATGGTACAACTACATCCGACATACAGTGACTACACACGATACATGAAGCTATGGATACCCATCAACTCTCGACGCCTTCCTACCTCCCCCTTCTATCTATCTTTACTCTTATCTATTTCTATTCTTCCTCTTTCGTTAAACGACTTGCACTCCCTACTACTAAAGCACACATGACTAACTCAGATTCCTACCGAAAGGAACTTCTCATCGACTCCAACCTCACAACCCTCGACGTCCTGGACACAGCTGGACAGGAGGAGTACTCGGCGATGCGAGAGCAATACATGCGCAACGGCGACGGGTTTCTGCTGGTGTACTCGATCACGTCACGGGACTCGTTCGAGGAGGCCCAGCAGTTCTACAACCAGATTCTGCGGGTCAAGGATGTGGCACGAGCACCGGTGGTTCTGGTAAGCAACAAGTGCGATCTTTCGGCAGATAGACAGGTTTCTACAGCCGAGGGCCAGCGTCTGGCTCGAGAGTGGAACGTGCCCTTCTTCGAGTCTTCGGCGCGATACAGAGTCAACGTTGACGAGCCGTTCTGTGATCTTGTACGTGAGATTCGACGGCATCAGATCGAGCGACATCGACAGGGCAGCAGCAGCTCGACCATGCACATGAGCGTGGGTAGCAGCAGCATGGGCAGTGTCAAGGGCAGAAGTGTGCGAGAGAAGCTTGACGAGGAGGAAGATGGAGCAAAGAAGGACAAGAAGGCGTGCTGTATTATTGCCTAGACGCAGTATTTGAGGAATGGGCAAGCGAGTCGTGGGAAATGCTCAGAGGGAAAAATGAAGATGTGGAGGGAAATGGTCCTGAAATTAGGGACTGGGTCGGGGACCCATTAAGTTATTGAATGTTATAGGAGTACAAGTAATGAATTATGCGATAGTACACTGGGGGAGCACGACTACTAGCAAGAAATGGTCAAGTGAACTGAAACGTGATCTGATCTCAGCATGTACTCATTCTTTCGCTAAATCCCCGCTTCATCTCGTATTAGCTACCCCTGTAGCAGTAGGGTTTTTCGACAGCCTACCCTTGGATAGTCAGGTGTTCTATACGAGATACGATATCGTGACTCGTGACACAAACAAATTCAGGGCTCAAAGGATAGACCCCTGTCCATGCCTGGTCCGTTGTTCAACGTGTGCTAATTACTCCTTGTACTGTTCCCGTGACTCTTCCCGTAAGGGTTCTGCAGGATGCTACATGTCTCAGTCAAACAGGTTGTTGAGACATACAATTGAGACTGATTAATTCTAGACATATGAGAGCCCGCAAAAGTCGTTTAGGCAGTTCTTTGTAGCAACCCTGACTAACTCCTGAACACTCATGCTTTACTGTTCCTTCGTCAAAGCTCATTACCACTGTAGATCACAATCTCATTCCTCTCCAGAGATCTTCACTTGTGTCTGAAACAGTTTATATTATTCAAGGCAGAACAAGGAGTCACCCCTAACACACCATCCAACAGGGTGTGTACTCCCCCCACAATAAAATAATAATACCATCACGCACGCCCATTACCTCCTGGATACAATCCCAAGCATGTCCGCGAAACAACAGCCTCCTTGATTGTTCACTGCCAACACGACATTAGCTCCACACCCTTGTCGATGCGTCTCTCAAGCAACAGCGCAGGCTGCGATGCGGGTTGGACGTGTGTGACGGCGGGAGAATCGTGCCAAGAGTGAACTGCGTATTTCTGTGAATGTCGCTGGCAAATCATTGGGTGGATTGCGTGTTTATTCCTCGACGTAGAGTCATAATTATGGCTACTATACTTAACTGTCAACTAGCTGTCAACAAGACTTTTCGCCTTCCAACAAACTTCCCAACAACGTTGCAACTAAAGCACAATCCCGCTACCGAACCCTATCTCAGGTGCGTTCTGTGAATGTAAAAAGAAAGAAAAAAGAAAAAAACACCCGCGAAAACTCACTACTGAGATCCAAAACCAACTGGTAATTTACCAAAGTGGCTATCTCGGTCACGTGACCCTTTCTATAGCCTCCTTCGTTGTTCAAATCATCTCATTTTCCTCCAAACGTCCTCCTCCATCATCTCCGCAAGATAGCCTTTTTGGCTTTGACCAGGGTGTCGAGGCACGAAGAAATAAATGAGCTTTGAGCTGGTTGATTATTCATTGGTCACGTGATGTAGCTCATCGTCATCGTCGCCATTATCGCGACCTGAACTATCACGTGATTCATACAGAAACACCTCGGTCTATTACGGTCAAGCCAGTCGTCAAGTTGGTTGCTCAACAGCTGTCAGACTGCTTCAGTGTCTTACGTCTTGTTCTGTCTTCTCACGGACCATCTGTCCATCTTCATGAAAGACAGCGGTAATCATAGATCTCTGGAGCTGTAGATCCATCAATAGCACAAAACACATGCGTTCGGAAGACAGTTGCTAACGGCACACATTCTGGAAGCTCGGAACACATGTCCACCACGCTCCCCAGGGCGTCATTAAGCAGCCAGGGTCCTGGTATTGTTTCTAAAGCACATGTCTTACGTCATCTTCTCTTGTTTGGCCCGCGTCTTTTGCGTTTTCCAATCGCCAACTGGAACCTGCCAATCGCTACTGGGGGAGTTAATCGACGACTAGCTCTAGCTTAAGCAGCCAGGGAGCAGCCATAGATGAGCGAAAGAGAAGAGTGTGTGTTGTTAATATTTAGTCAGAGGATCCACGGGCGGGCTGTGTCAAGTCACGTGACACGCCGGAGCTGACTCTTGTCTTTTTTTGATTGTTTCGATTTTTGTTTCTTTTCTGCTGAATATCGCCTATTATTGTTTGGAAAACTTTCGGAAACGCACAGCCATTCGAATTATACCTCGGGCATCAATAGCAGCTAGGTTTAGAAAGCTCGGATGCGAGCGAATACGAAGAGCAAAGCATGTGACGATGAGCTTTATGCCTTTCTGTCACGTGAGATGAGTTGTGTTCTGTGTGTCCGTTCCTCTTCCACAACAGCAAGAGTCTCACGTTCTCAAGACACGTGACCTCCACCTGAACGGGGATCTTCGGACCTGATCTGCCAAACTACATCTGAAGAGATCGACTGGAGATCGACTTCGCATCTTCTTAGATCATCGCTTGCTCCTGATCGACAAACTTACTAAATGCATATATAACAAACATCTATTGCTTAGGGGTGAAGAGGAAAAGTGGCTAATAGTGGAGATAATCGAAGGTGGAGTTCTCCATTCTAGTTTAAAAAGGGTGGGCAGAAGTATGGTGAAACTTCTAGGGCGATTGGATCGATATTGCTGATTCTACGCAGTCGTCAAGTGTCGTAGAAATGATAGTCGGTCGAAACTCAAACAACAAATTCTTTCAAGCGTCCCCACAAAAACTCCGATGACTTGGCAGGGCCACAGAGGTATTGTTATGATCACCGAGGCTGGGGCATCTTGGCTGGTCTGTCAATTTTTTTCGTGTCACTGCTTTTCAACCCACAATCCGATATACCTGCGTCGGGTTGGTATTTGCTTTTTGCAAAACGGCTGCGACATTTTTCGGGTAGATCGTGGGCATGAGACACACTCTGTAAGCTCATCGAGATATCCACGAGTTGCGCTGTATTATGGAGATGATCTACAACCGACCGGAGAGTCATTTTAGCAGGCTTGTGAGTTATAGTATTGTATGGGTGAGCAGGGTGACTCGTGAGTGACTACCGGTACTTGTAAGAACAGGCTATAGACCCAACTAAGGAGGAGTTAGTGGTATTACTGAAGAGCCCTGGACGTGCTGAATGCGATTGAGGAGTCGGATTGAATGTAGCTTCACTGTGGCACCGATCTAGACACGGCTCCGTGATTCTAATGGAAAGTCCCACAACCCCTATACCAATTCTACTTATTCGCAACAGCCTCACTTCCTATCGATTGATAGAAACAAACTCAGTTAACATTCTCCGGTACTCATCGTCCGTCAGTGGCTTGTGCTGAATACTCCACCTAACGTTAACCAGCGTAAAAACGGGCTCGGGGTCGGCGAAAAGCTGTAGCCGGTCTTTGTTATGAGCAGTTTGGTGTCTCAGAAACCAACGTGCCCCACAACCGTATCTACCTGGGTCTTCGGGGGTTGAGCGGGGTGCAGTGGTGAGCATTATGTTCATAGGTGACCTCAAGGGTGTTCTCGGTATCATTTAGTAGGTATAGTTCGTACATACCGTAGCGCTGTGAACAGAATATCCAGAACACGTGCTCCTTATTTAGATTCATAGGTGAGGAGTTACCTATTAACTACTGTACTGTAGCTAGATGTTGCTTGTTGATGGTAAGGAATCAACAACATCGTTAAACCCATTGTATTCATCAACAGTTTTGAATGTGGGTGGGCTCTAAAGCACCAACAGCTTTATACTTGTAGTCCCAGGTAAGAAATACTTCTGGAGGTTCCCATCGCGTGACCATGTTCAGCATACTACAACCTGAGCTGAGTATTTTCATTTTTGTCGCTTCCGTGTGTCCTTGTGTCCTTGCTGTTGCCTCTGTGATACTCGCGGTATTGTAGACACACACAGTAATACCCAGTCACAGATGAGCTGTTCAGTCTGTGCTATAAATTTAGAGTAATGCACGGCCCCAAACTCCCAACACAGCATAGAGGTATCACTGGAGTCACTCTCTCGCCCATGAAAGTCAACCTCCTACCGCCATGAACGAAAAAAGGCCAGAACCAGCACAGGGAGAAAAAATTGGAGGAGACGAGCTCTCCACAGAAAAGAACACTCCGCAACGGAGAATTGAACTCCGGTCCCCCGCGTGCTGAACTGTTTGTTCTGACAGGCGGAAATTCTAGCCACTAAACTATTGCGGATCTGGGTGTCGTCTGAGCTGGTGAGGGGGTATTTATGCACGAAAAAGCGCGAAAAAATCGGCCAGAAAATGGAATAAAACGCACCTTGTTCAAATCTGTGGACTTGTCTGGGAGTCTATAATCCATATTTCAAGTCATCAAACCACTTTCGAGCTTTTACGTTTCATGAAGTTCTGGTGTTTGGAACTTCTTATTGTTTTCAAATAGAACTAGTAAAACTTTTGCCAAACATGATAAAATTTGCTTATAAACATCTTATTTGTTTCCATTGGCGCTGATTGTCACGAACTACAACTCTAGAATTGTCTCATTCGCTTCGTTCTTGATTCACTGGCTTCATCTCTATCCGGACTCTGACATTGACCAGGACTTCACATCTAAACAAGCCTCAGGAAAACAGGAGGCAATCACAGATACACCATGACTTCCAAAGTGACATGGCAGTGCCAAAAGGGACCTTTGATTATATTTTCAAAATTTTTGGGCCGTTTTTTTCCTGTGAAAACCGACATCTCCAGGCCCTGCAACTATCTGAGACTGCGTGGCCAAGTTGGTTAAGGCGTACGACTGTTAGAAGCGTTCTGGTTCTGAAATCGTAAGATCGAGAGTTCGACCCTCTCCGCGGTCGACTTTTTGGTACTCCCCGTGCCATGGATTTTGGCTGGTACCTGCAGATATCTGTGAGTATCTCTCGTTATCATATTTGGTGGTCTTCACTCAAGCTGGACCAAATAACTATTTTTCAAGTGTTGTAGCGTTGATACTTGGCAGTTTACAAAGAGTTGCTCCACACAGTTCCCATTTTGCTTAAACTTTTCACTATTACAGGCAGCTTTTAGGTTGGTATGGATAACAACCTCGCCCCTGTAATTTCAACTTGTCTTCTGCAACACCCTTCAGTGACTGCAAAAGCGATGACCAAAAGCCCAAGTACCCCCCGTTACCTCCGAAACATCCCTGGACAAGCTGCGGTGAAACAAGTCAACCCATACCCTCTTGGACACCCCTTAAGATACCTCTACGACGAGTCCCCAGAAGGTGAACACCCTCAGCAGTCATACCCCGGTCCTGAAAGACACGTATCTTCTAACGAAGTTCCGGCTTATCAGTCTACAGACGACAGATACCAACATGAGCGCCCCACTGACCACGCTCATGGCCCAACATCTCATCGACCTCGTGTTCTACACGGCCTATCTCGTTCGCACCACGTACCTGATAGTCCTGCTCCTCAGGATCGTCGTGAGACGATTACACCAAGCAAGTGTCCTCACAAGAACTGCATTCTGATTATCCACTGTGCGCCAGGTGACTGTGGCACACCGTGTAAGGGATCACGGGCCCAAGTCCTTGAACTCTCATCTGAACAGGCTGCCATCTTGCTGAGGGCGTGTGATCTGGACTTGACAAGAGGTTGTTGAGATGCTGTCATCGGAGCTACGCAGAATGTGCCAATGACAGCATCATTACTGCTTAATCAAGAATTCCCCTGAAGGGTGCAAGAGTGTGACATCAAGTACCCATCGTTCCACGCTCTACCGTCAATCCCGCTACAAACGCCCACAAAGATCGCTGCTTACGCCAGATCGATATTGTAACATGTCGTATATTTAATAAGGAGTTTGGTTCCATTCCATCCAGTCTATTCTATAATATTTCCCTTTTTCGGCTTAGTTAATGAAGTGGTATACGCAAAAGTGCAGCACCAGCGAGCCGAGCAGAAAGTCGGCAAACGACCGCTCGCTGCTCACGCCGGGGAACTCCTTGGCGTTCTGTTTCGCGGTCTGGATTCGCAGGGCAGCCGTGAGCACAAACTGGCCTACAGTGCTGGCAAAGCCTCCGAGGAAGGCGTTGAAGGGCTGGGTTAGTAACGGAACGGAATTGAGTGGCAACGGAAATGAGTGGCCGAAGGTCACGAATGGATAACAGTAGGCTGATAGTGACGCGAGTGAAAAACAAGAGGTTGATTTCGAATAACAATGCCTGTAAAGCGATTGTGACCTGGGTTGTCCATTCTGTCTCGTTGAGAGAATGTGTAATAGGATCTCGCTTCTTGGAAACGGCAACAATAGCAGCATGTATGAGAGCACGCTGTAGAACAAGATCGGCGCCATTTCTAGAACGATTCTGTGGGTGCGACCATCACCAGGTTCCGTTGATCTTGCTGACAACAGTCCATTCTTCAGTTCTCAGGTCGTTCCGCGAGTCGGCTCGGAATCCACAGCTCTTGAAGCACAGTCAAAGCTGTGCTTGAAGCTCTTTTCCTCGCCTCTGTGATCACAACCGGGTCAATCACAACCGTTTCAATCGTAACTGTTGCCATCATAGGACCATCCAGCTCCCCCCCCCCCCCCNCTTGCTGACAACAGTCCATTCTTCAGTTCTCAGGTCGTTCCGCGAGTCGGCTCGGAATCCACAGCTCTTGAAGCACAGTCAAAGCTGTGCTTGAAGCTCTTTTCCTCGCCTCTGTGATCACAACCGGGTCAATCACAACCGTTTCAATCGTAACTGTTGCCATCATAGGACCATCCAGCCCCCCCCCCCCTCATCATACTCACGAAGTTTCCGACCAGCAAACAGAAGACAAACTGAAAGACGCCGAGAACCACCAGAAAGGCCAGGAACGAGTCGATCAGCTTGAGCTTGGGAGTGCTCTGCTTGGTGTAGTTGTTCAGGACCTTGGTAAAGACGTTTGTGGAGTCGTTGTCGGCGGATTTAGTCACGTGAACAGGAACAGCTCCCACGGGAGCCTCCTTCTTCTCCACGACGACGTCCACGCTCTTCTTTACGCTCTTTTTCGGTGCCATTGTGAGAGGTTGTGTGTGGTGGTTTGTAGTGTTGTAACTTGTCGAGATGGCGAGCCTCGACATGCATATCGTGACGTGTGTGAAGTTAATTTTATGCGTGGTGGAGGAGAACTGAAGCGGAGATATTAAGAGTGGTGGAGACAAATTAGAGTGTTGAAAATAGCATGACTCTACTCTATAAAGTGAGAGTTATCTTCTGATGAAATTCTGGAGCTTTTCGAGCACTTTTCACTATTCACTCCTAAACCACCCAGTTACCGTTAGTAAGCAGGGGGTTGGACCATGTTGTATGTGCTGTGAGAGATGTAAATTATCTTAAAGCTAATGAGATAGATATATAGCACGAATTGAACCAAGAGCATATCTCAATATCGAAATCCGAGCAAAATTGGACAACGTAGATATCCTCTGAATTTCTTCCATGTTACCCCCCTAACAGACCCGGATGTTGGACATTCATCCAAATGTGGCTACTAAAGCTCTGGTAAATTGAAAAAATGCCATTATTAGCATACGCCATTCATACAAGTATCTATGACTTCTTTTATCAGCTTCCTACGCCCGTTTTTTCATCCACCCCCAGCTCAAATCGAACCCACAACCCCCCGGGTCCACCTCACTAACTTTAATCTTACTCCTACCATGCACTGCACCTATCAACATCATAGTGTCGTCGACATCCCTCAAACGACATCACAGCACAGTATGGTGAGTTCTCAGCCCCGGAAAACCGATCTCTCCCGCTCTAACACAGTCAATTGCATTCAACAGCAGCTATCTCGACGAAATCCAGACCGCCATCCGGTCCAGACCCATCCCCTGGGACGGCTATGTGCGGGCCAACCTGCTGACTCCAGACGAGGCTGCTCTGATCAAGACCATTGAGAAGCAGAGCCCCGAGGCCCGCAAGGAAACCGTCAAGAAGGACCTGACCCATTACGCCACCTCGTTTGTGTCGCTGCTGCGGAAAATCCCCCGAGAAGACGTGGCCAAATACATTCTATCGTTCGTTGCTAGTCTGGTCCAGGAGCTTCCCGAGTTCGCACAGGCCATGCTAGAGCTGAATAAGCTGGACTCGGACTCGCCCTTTGGGCCCTTGCTCAAGCTGCTCGAGTCCGAGGACGAGCAGATCCAGCTGTTGGCCGTCAAGACCATCGTCGTGCTGCTGGCCGACTCAGAGACCGTCGATCTGACCACAGAAAAGTACGCCGCCCAGTACCTGCAGTTTGTAGGCACTCTGATCGGCTCGTCGGCAAACGTGCAGGTCCAGGACGTGGGCGCCGTGTCTCTGGCCGTGCTGCTCTCCAACCGATCCTACCGACCCCTGTTCTGGAAGTTCAACACCGAACTGGTCCCCAAGCTGCTCGACATCATCAAGGCCGACAAGGGCGGGTTGCACCTGCAGTACTACACGCTGCTGGTCATCTGGCTCGAGAGCTTCGACGTCAAGGCCGCCCACCAGCTGGTCTCGTCCTTCTCCGAGCTCATCCCCACCCTTCTGCAGGCTGCACGAACCTCCGTCAAGGAGAAGATCACCCGGCTTTGTGTCGCCATTACCGTCAACGTGCTCAAGGCTTCGCCCAAGGATACCGTGGCGTCTCTGCTGCTGAACCACGGTCAGTCTGTGTTCAAAAACTTTACTGACCGAAAATGGACCGACGAAGAGCTCATCGAAGACATTGAGCTGGTCCACACACAGCTCAACGATGAGGTGGCCCGAATGACCACCTTTGACCGATACTACGCCGAGGTCAAGAGCGGCAAGCTGTCCTGGACCCCCGCCCACAAATCCGAGTTTTTCTGGCAGGAAAACGTCGGCCAGTTCAAAGAGGACGACTGGAAGGTTCTCAGATTGCTGGCGGGCATTGTCAAGAGCACCACCGACTCCACCGTCCAGGCCGTGGCTTGCTCCGACGTTGCTAACGTGTGCAAGCTGTTGCCCGACGCTATCCAGGTGCTGCAGGACGACGGAGCAAAACTGAAGATTATGGAGCTCATGAGCAGCGATAACTCTGAGGTGCGGTTCGAGGCGCTGAAGGCCACCCAGGTCTTTGTTGCCCAATCGCTGAAATAAACAAGCGGAACATTGAGCCCGAGGTTCGTCGTTGCAGCGACTTTGAGAACTTGAGAAGAAACCCCGATGCAATATAACCCTGCACTTGGATGTCTTTCTTCTCAGGAGGATAACATGATATTTAGTTAATGAATAGAGGTATGGATTCGGTGTGGGTTACAAGTAGTACTGTCATACTTGTACCAACAAGAACGATTCGAGCACAAAACATTACCGGTAGTGTACAAATAGGATAGCACAGAATGAATCATTTTTCCGTCGTCAGTTTCGTCGTCAGTTTCGTCGTCAGTTTCGTCGTCAGTTGATATCTCGATCGATTTGCTCAAACCCTTTCATTCTTCCTTTCGCACTTTCCTTATGTCAATTGAACTGGACACACATATCGCACATCATGTTTCACGAATGAGGGTGAGAACCAAACTGAAACAGAAAGCTGATTGGATTGTCATTCTCTGGGTCCCATGTGAATTTCCTTTTTGGTCTTTTCGCTGAATTGATTGTTTCCATTTCGTAAAGCATCGTGCTACTAAGCTAGCCACTGCTACAAGAATACATCCATGGCCTTAGTCACCACAGAGTCAACAAGTCTCACACTGTAGTTGTCTCAAATCTCAAAAGTATTCTTGCACCATAACACACTCACGCTCCACAAAGCTCATTCGTCATATCAGTAATTTTATTCACTCTTTGTCTCTCGACAAAACTTTTGCTCGGACTCAGGAGTCTGCTTCTCAATCTCCTGTCCGAGCTCTCGGGGGTTGCTATATACATTATTCCATATCCTTCAGAGCCTGTCGGATCTCTGCCAGATCCTCGGCCTCGCCCATCTCCTTCTTGATCTGGGTCTTGCCAGCATGGGCCTGCTCGGCCCGCAGCTTCTCGGCTCGCTCCAGCACGTTGTCTCCTCGCAGAATCTCAGCGATTCGGCCGAGACCGGGCTTTCCGCCGTTGGTGACACCAGTCAGCTCCAGAGCAATGGCATCTCCAATCTCGGCCAGCTTGGACTCCTCAGCCTCGCCGGCCTGGGCAATCAGCTCATCGATGCCGGCCGAGTTTCGGTTCACGCCCAGAATCGAGTCCTCCTTGAAAGAGGTCATGGACCAGCCTCCCACGGGGTTTCTGCCGGTGGAAGAGCCGTTAACAAACGCCTTCTCGACACCGGCAACGAGCTGCTCCTCGGTCACAATGAAATCGTCGGCCTGATCAATGAGCTGCACGGTCACTCGGGCCCGCTCCTCCTCCTGCTTGAGCTGCTGCAGCTGGTCGTTGTACTGTCGCTCCAGCCGCTTCTTCTCGTACTCGTCGGCAGTCTGTCGCTTGAGCTGCGACTTGGCCAGCAGTCCGGAAATGGTGGGCAGAGTCAAAAGCTCAGCCTCGGTGAGTCCGGCGTTTCGAGCAGCCTCCTTGACCTTCTCGGAAGCAGCCAGGTATCGCTGGCGGTACTCGTCCTTGGCCTTGTCGGCTCGGTCAGCAGTCACCAGAGACTCAGCCAGATACTGCTTTCGCAGATCGGCCATCTTCAGGTGCCACTTGTGGATCTCGGACCGGGGAGTCGCGTGCTTGGCGGACGTTCGAGGAGGGTTTCGGGTGGCCATGAGCTGCTCCTCGTTAAGAGCCGTCTTCTTCTTGGGCCATCGATGAGAGCCTCGGGGGACCATCTTCTCGTCGGCGTATCCCTGGCCCGAAGGGTACCGTCGAGCGGCGTACGGCGTGATGATCGACCGCGGCTTGGGCAAAACTCCACTCACTTTGCTGCTCATGTTGTAAAGTGGGAGTCCTGTGGTGTTGTTCTTTGGATGGAGTAGGAGTGGAATCACGAATTGAATCAGAGTGAAATTTGGGAGCGAAAAATCAAACTTTATTTGAGGTGGTGTGTTGTGTGTGTGTGTGGTATAAGTAAAGCCGGAGATGGCTACCTTGAGTTTGAATACATCATTGGACTTTCCTATAATTGAACTATCTGAGCTGTTCTGATCACATAACAAATCCAACCTCTTTGATTGGACCATTATTGACAGTTGTGATGATCCCCGTATTCTCCAGCTCATGTACAGTGGATACAACCCTAACCCCAAAGGTCACTGGAGAAGTTGGAGATGGATAGAGTGTGTGTTTAATGGTTATGGTAGACCGTCAAAGTGATTCATTGTACTTGTACAGTACTGTAGTGTAGAATCCATCAAAAGGTTAACACCAACTCTTTTCTCGATTTCTTCGAAGAATGTGTGTGGAATGAGGGTCGTTGTTGTCGAAACTGGACCGAACAATACCAAAAAGGGTATCACTGAGATCAGAAACACTGGAGGAATCATTTGATATCACTTTGAAGCCTTCATTTTGGATATTCATCGATATATATTGACAGAAAGACTTCTCTGTATGATGTGTAATTTAAGCTCGATACATTTTCATTGGGACGTCACTGTTCAACTAAACTGCTCAACTACGACCTAGAATTTTGTTGGAGATACAAAAGAAATCCTACATCGATATTGAAGGAAAACACGCTCATTTTCAAAACCGTGTCACGTGCTCACACTGCATCTTTTATGCCCCAATACTTCCCCCGTTATTACCCCTTCTGGATGAGCCCCAAGTTTTCACACTTCACACTTCACGTGATGCAACTTTATAATGGTGTGGCAGGCATGATATCAACTTCACAATAGTGCCTCTAACTGATGTTATACCCACTGGATCACTCTGAAAACTGCTTGAAACGATCGCGCATTCATCTCAAATACCCACCATGGTCATTTTCAGTTTTCAAATCCAAGCATTTCTCATCTTGGCCTGATACCATCTTTTGCCAACATGAAACAGCCCCTACACCATAGCCATGAGGCAGTCATATATAACACTCCTGAACCACAGTAGTGGGCTTATCCATTCACTCTCTCATTAACTACTTCTCGACATGTCTCTTCCGTCAAGAATAAAGATTTGGTGGAATACCCAAAATAGTCCCACCGAACACTCCTCCATTCCTCTTCTCAAAGCCCGTCTTTCGCAGACCTGGCTCAACAAATGGACCATTGGACTGCTGCTGGTCAGCATCAAGTTGTGGATGTTCAAAATGTCGCTGTCGGGGCAACTGGACGGAGCTGAATCTAACTCGGAACGGTCTTGTTCGGCCCTGGAACGCTCAGTCAGCAAAATGATGTCCATTCCTCACCACACTGCCACAGGGCTGAATCACGTGATAGCCACCGCCGTGGAGAAGTTCGTCTCTGGTCTGATCAAAATGGTTCTTTTGATTATCACCGGAGTTCAGGAGCTCTTGATCTTCGCAGTCAACATGCTCATTTCCACATACACGTGTCTCATCACGCTGGTTGTTCAAGGAGCAGTATCCCTTGCTGTAGACACTTCCAAGCACGTCATTTCTTTCGTCAATGATACCATTACTACTGTGTTACCCGAGGTCGAAAAAGGTCTCAACGGTCTCAGTGATGGTCTCAATAAAGCCACCAACGCCTTTGTGGACCTGGGAAACCTCATCTCTGGCAAGGGAGTCGAGGAGTACACTGGTCAGATTGATTTTGTGCAGCTCAAACTCGACGGGCTGAAGAACATCCAAATTCCAGACTCTGTCAACGAGAAACTGGACTCTGTGAAAGACAAGGTGCCTGATTTCGAGACTGTGAAGAACGAAATCGAGTCTCTGATCCGTAAACCGTTCAAGGCAGTTTCCAAGAGCATGAACGAGACCCTTTCGACGCCTCTCAAAGTGGCAGACTCTTTGAAAGTGCCAGCTCTCAAATCGGCTCAGTTCTGCAAAGATGCAAACATTCCAGAGGTGTATACCAAACTCAACTCTGGCTTGAACACTGGTCTCAAAGTGATTATTGCCCTGCTTCTGATTGCCGCAGCTGTTATGGTGGTGCCTGTAGCCTGGTCTGAATGGAGACTGTGGAGGTACCACGAGGAGCTGTGGATCGAACAAAGCACGGTGGAAGTGAAACAGGAGAGAAGACATGCCTTCCACACGGTTCTATTCCAGGCTCAACACAAATACGTGACCATTGTCAAGCGGAAACTGGCCTGGGGCAAAAAGCTGTACCAGCGCAACCTCAGTCAATGGTACTGGGCCTACATCTTGTACCCCTATATGCTAACTCTTCTTTTGGTTGGCTTTTTTGGAATCATTGCGTTTCTCTTGCAACTGGGTCTTCTGGCTATTCTCAAGAGTGGTCTACAAAGTCTCACACAGCTCACATCAAACGTGGGAGCAGATGTGACAGAAACAGTGGTACGAGAAATGGAGAGCTGGAAGAACGACACCAATCTGTTCCTCAACTCTAGAGAAACATCCATCAACAAAGATCTGCTCGGTTGGGTCGTAGATTCCACATCCACAGTCAACACTACCCTGACAACTTTCATTGATACCATGAACAAGGGCATTGACACTGTTTTCCAAAACACGCCTTTACATGGAGCCGTTCAGGGCGTGACCAAATGCTTAGTCACCATGAAACTGCAAAAGGTGGCCGACGGAATGGGCTGGGTCAGCAACAATGCCCACGTGACGCTTCCGCGAATCGAAAAAGAGCTGCTGAGTCAAGAGGACATCCAACAGGAGGCTGCCGAAAAGGCCGACCACGTGAGCGACGGCATCGCTCGAATCATCAAAATGATGGAAAAGCTGCTCTTCACAGAACTTTACTTTGCTCTGGCTTGTCTGGCTATCTGGCTGTTCATGTGTCTGGTTGCCCTGGTCTACGTTCTGATCAAATCACGAGACCGAACGACCAACTTTGAGCCGAATACACGCGAGGCCAAGTTCCAAATGGTCGACACGTCACGTGACCCATACGTCCCCCGCGCCCTTCCTCCTCAAATCACGATTCCTCAGCCTGCCATGTTCATGCGCAACAACAACCACGTCCCCACTCCGGCTTCGGATCCGTTTGAAGAGTATCCCGTCAGACGCAACAAGAGTTCGTCTTGGTTGTTCAACCTCAAGTCTCCTGTTTTGAGGAAGTCGTGAGCGATGACTACTGTGGTAAAAGTAGATCATTCTACGAGAGGTTTGCTCGTCTTTTATTTATGTTAACAAGTTGTATTGACACTGTGCTGGTCTTGTAGAAGACGAAAAGATATCATTCTTACTGTAGGTCGACGACCTTTGCCACTTACTCTACAAGTAGCTGAACAGCAATGACCTTCAAATTACAATGGGCTGTAAAAGGCAACCTCAGAAGGTCCCAGTTTGAACCAAGCCATCGCCAATTAACCGCAAGACCTCACACCATCATCGAGTAATGTGGATGACATCGAAGTGAGCTGTCACCGTCATTGTTGGAGTAGAAGCATAGTCGACTCGAACATCTTCGTGCACTCATGGTTGTATCCGAGAACGCTCTTCTCGTGCATGAATCACCACCCCCAGGGCCACCGACTATCGACGCAAAACCTGTCGGTTCCACGTTTCGACAAGGCCCAATGCAAACTCATAGTCTCATCAGGATAGCCGTAAAGAACTGGACGCGGTACTGTCATACAGCGCCCTACGCCACCACTGCGGGCTGGACATTGCTCTAACATCGGTGACACCGTCTCTGAGCAAGAGACCGGCCGTGGTGCCACACTTCAGACCCACGGTGCGTGGGATCCATCGACTGACGTCGAGGCTTTACTTCCCGCTCTCACCGTAGCTGTACAAGGACAACGTCCCTCGATGCTGCACTTAAACATAGAGACATGCGACTGCTTGAGCCACGTCTGGCACAGCCACACCTCCTTGCTTGGAGCGCACACATCTTATGGAGCACCAGCACCGCTGCAGGCATTACCTGGATTGTTCCACACGAATCTGTTACAGTAACGATGCCACGTGACCCCTGGAGCCATGAGGACCACCAAGTCGCACCGGACTGCGATCCGCACCTCCCGTAGATCACGTGGGCTTTCCGGTCCACCCTCCATATCGGATTCCTGAGAACAGAGTCTATCTCGTAGACCCTTACTCCGATACAGAGGTTCTGCGGACACCTCTAACCACGTTCCCAATGGCCAGGATGACGTTTAGAAGTCGGGAGGTGGTGGACTTACATATTGGGCTATTGACGAATAGAGTTTGGGGACTCAGATGTAAAAAGATTATTAAATTTTATGAAATGTAATCCAGTTAAATTAATGAGTCAAATACTGTGGGGCAATTTTACAAATAAATCAATTATTCAAATATATTCGTGATCACCGACTATCGACGCACACGTCTCTAAAAAAGGCGCGTGCGTTTCGACATGATCATGGCGAGAGTCTCATCAGGATAGTCGTACTTTCGGACTGAGCACTGTCATGCTCAGCCCCATGCTGCGTCGGCAACATGTTGGCAAGAAATTCGCAGTATTTAGCGACATTGCAGTCCTTAGATTCGATGAGGAAAGGCCACGGGATGGGCATGGACTTGGTGCCCTGGCAGATGGAGGGCGCCACATGAAGATGTGGCTTTACCTCGCGCCGGTCATAGACGCGGACTTGGGGGGGACGTGTAGGGGTAGACTTGGACTTCGTCTTGGGGGGTATTGGTGGATTCGGTTGGTGCGGTTGGAGGGGGGTGGGGGGTCTCGCGCAGCAGGTCCTATGCTGGCGGGAGAGCCCGTTGTCTGAGCTAGACAACTGCCACTTGGTGTGTGGACTTTGGCCACTTGTGTGGACTTATACCACGTCTAGTGAAAGAGTGGTGCAGGTTACTGTAGGTAGTAAAGAAGAGGGTCTCGCGGGTCCTGCGGTGTGATAAGGCGAGCCCGTTGCCTTAGATAGACAACTGCCACATCAAGGGTGGACTTGGGCCACTCTGAAGGTGGACTTTGGGATACCCATTGCGGGTTCCGTGCCAGGACCTTTGCGGCTGCTGGACTTATACCACCCAAAGGGGTTAAGGGGGTGGGATCACACTTGTGAGTGTCGATAGAGAAAAAAAAATTGGGTGGGAAAAGGTGGGTTTAAGTATTGCTGGAAATAGCGTTTAGGCTGCACAGTATGAACAGTATGTAGTGCCGCATTGAGAGACCAAGGTTTAATGAGGGGTGGGGACAGGCTGTTGTCTGATTGGCGGACTGCTATCGGGAGTAGCGTATTGGGACCAAAGGGACCGAAGAAGCGAGAGGGGAGGGTTGCTGTTCCTTTTTTGTACATTCGCTGGTCGATTATGATGGTTCAAGGCCTCTTGCAGAGCACCAGCATGCACACTGCAAGGTGGCAATGCACTGATAAGGATTTCACGATGACATTCTGAGCACGCAGGTGATAAGTAGCAGGAGAAACTGTTGACCGACCGTCCTCGCAACAGTCACCACATCGTCCGCCCTCTGTAGAGTTCACAACCCGAGGGACTACCGTCGTGCTGCCTTCATACACCGCATATAGCCATTAGTTCCAGAAGGTGGGGTTCCAGAAGGTGGGCGAAGGTGGAGGTGTGGACACCGTGAACTCTGTTGAATTCTGTGTTGGGATTTCCATTGCTTCTTCATCTCTGGTCTCGTCGATCAGTAGCAATCGCCTGAACTCCCAGTCTTCTATATACCCCCTATTCCTATAATCATAATGTATTGAATCTTTGACTTGTTTTCCTCTTGAGTGCCATGCCCGCCTTAGGACGATCCCCCAGTGCTGTTCTGTGAATGACAACCTTGATTTCGATCCGTGTATAACATCCTACGACAACGGATGGATTACTCAGCTCCTCACCGCCTGAGCTATTTCCGTGGAGATCCACCAGGTGCCTCGACACTCCCCTGTTCCCTAAAGGGCTACCTCCTCGACTATTGCCGTTGCCCCTAGGGTGTGACGTGTCGATGACTGAGGTTTTATTTTTGCTGTTTTCACTAACCCAAAAACGAACACGATATGTCATACGCTCTTCTGAACACCCGAATCCGAGTCCGATGTGCGGGTTTAGCATTATTA
>ULGY01000007.1:936727-1150085 GCA_900519085.1 Yarrowia deformans | reverse complement strand
CCCCCCCCCCCCCCTATGTCCCCGTGAACTCCTCGACAGACCCATTCGCTCTGGTGTTGCCCCCGTCCTAGCTCTTGGTGCTTTCTTACCCTATATAGCCCACACTCCCCCAGGAGGAGGAGTATGCACCTTTACCGGTACCACTTGACAGTGCTGTTTATTGACAGTGTTGGTTAAAGTTTATGCACTTCGCCAAATTAGGTGATTCGAAGGGGGTTCTCCTCTTTAAACGTCGATATGTCATCAACAGTGGCGTGCCAGCAGTTACGCAGTCCATTTCCCAAGCCGAATCATATTAGAGCCTTCCAGGATTTCCAATTGCCTCGCCATGGAGGGTATATGTAAGTTTCAGTATCTCTATGTTGTACCTTGTCGCTATGTATGCTTTTCTTCAACCCCGCATACCACTCGTTCCCTTGCATTCTTTCCACATCAGCACAGTCATTCTGACATTCCATAGCCATAGCCATAGCCTGAACGAGAACCCATCGTAGTGGGCTCACCAGAGAAAGGAGCTCTTCACGAGTATTTTGATACCATACAATGCCTGTTATTCTCGGACAAACACTGCCTTAATGGCATTCCCGTCCAAATATGAGTTCGCGATGTGCTGCAAGATCTTGGTGGAAGAAAGCACAAGACTTTAGAGCCTTGTGGGTCTTGAGGGGGGCCTGCCGGGGTACAAGTATCGTAGTGTTGCTACAGAGCCAGCACAGCACTAGGGCTCTATAGCTAGTGAGCTGTTGGCGAGTTAAGTAATTACTGGTACACTTGATTTCTTTTCTCGAGAGTTAGAAACAGATTAAAAGCCTGGGAAGCTGGTCTGAAGGAGTAGAATAATATTACACAAGTATAGGACCGCCTAGACCACTATGGCGAGAAGTGGAAGGGCCACAAGAGCACCGACCGATAAAATAGATCCACTGTTGGCCTGATGGGCGGCGTTGGCTGGAGAATTCTCGGAACCAAAACCGGAACCGAGAGTGTCAGAAAAAGATCCAGATGATCCAATTCCAGAGGAGTCTGAGGTGCCAGAGGTGCCAGAGGGGCTAGGCGAGCCAGAACCAGAAGAGCCTGCGAAGCCAGAGGCGCCGCCTCTTTCAGTAGATCCACCTCCTAGGCTGGAAGATCCGCCTCTAGAAACGCTGCCAGCCCTATTGGAACCTAGATCAGGTCCGTTAGAGCCGACTCCGGATCCACTAGAGCCAACGATTCCGCTGGAGCTACCAGTAGGAACAGTAACATAAACAACAAGGGTGCCATCTGATGTAGCAGCTCCTGATCCACCATCTGATGAACCCTCTTCAAAGCCAGAGATAACAAAAACTGTGACTGTAGCAGGGACGAAAGTTGTTGTGATGGTGGTTTCAGCCAAAGTCATCTGCTCATAGAGTTCGCCCTCGATGTTTGTTAAAATCTCAGTACCTGCAGTGGGTCCTGTGACAATGTGCGTGGATGCGAGTTTCTTCGTAACCTGCTCCAACAGATCTCCTTGAGTGTTGGTTAGAATCTCAGTCCCAGGAGTAGGTCCCACAACAGTGTTGGTCATAGCCACGACTCGAGTCACCTGCTCGTAGATTTCACCGTTAGTGTTGATGAGGGTTTCTGTGCCTACACTGCGACCGGTGACAGTGCTGGTGGAGACAGGGGCCTCGGTTACCTGCTCATAGAGTTCGCTATCGGTGTTGGTCAGAGTTTTAGTTCCCGCAGTAGGTCCAGTAACAGTGTTGGTAGAGATAACGCTTCGAGTGGCGCTAGTAACCTTCTCATAAAGCTCACCATCGCTGTTTGTCAGGGTCTCGGTGCCTGCAACGGATCCGGTAACTGTGTTGGAGGAAACAATCCGAGTAGCACTGGTAATCTGCTCGTAAAGATCGCCATCGGTGTTGGTAAGCGTCTCAGTGCCTACTACAGGGACAGTGCTCGTGGAGACTGGGGCCTTGGTCACGTGATCTGAGAGTTTGCTGCCTGTGTTCGTCACAGTCTCGGTACCAGAGATAGGTCCTGGCACGGTGTCGGTCGGCACGGGAGCTTCTGTCACCTGTTCGTAGAACTCGCCGTCAGGGTTTGTGAGAGTCTCTGTGCCTGCCACGGGTCCAGGAACAATGTTGGTAGAGACAGGACCTTTAGTCACCTGTTCGTAAAGCTCACCTTCGGAGTTTGTGAGAGTCTCCGTGCCTGCGACAGATCCTGCAACGGTGTTGGTAGAAACGGGAGCCTTGGTAACCTGTTCATAGATCTCACCGTCGGAGTTTGTGAGAGTCTCAGTTCCTGCAACAGGCCCAGGAATGGTGTTGGTAGAAACAGGAGCCTTGGTAACCTGCTCGTAGAGCTCACCCCTGTCGTTAACCAGAGTGGCAGTGCCCGCAACAGGTCCCACAACAGTGTCAGTTGAAACAATACTCTGAGTACCGGCAGCACTTGTAATCTGCTCATAGATATCGCCACCATTGTTACTCAGAGTAGTAGTGCCTGCAACAGGACCAATAACAGTGTTTGTGGAGACAGGAGCCTTGGTAACCTGCTCATAGAGCTCGTCGTTGGAGTTTGTGAGAGTCTCAGTTCCTGCAACAGATCCAATGATAGTGTTCGTCGAGACGGGAGCCTTGGTGACTTGCTCGTAGAGCTCACCATCGGCATTGGTCAGCGTGGTGGTGCCTGGAGTGGAGCCAACAACGGTGTTTGTAGACACGACAGTCTTGGTAACCTGCTCGTAAAGCTCTCCATCGGTATTGGTGAGGATCTCGGTGCCAGCGGTGGGACCGGGGACGGTGTTGGTGGAGACAGGAACTGCAGTGGTCTGCTCGTAGTAGTTGCCTTCGGCGTCAGTGAGGGTCTCCACGCCAGCAGTACTTCCTGGGACAGTGTTGGTTGATACCGGAGGGACAGTTATCTGCGCGTAGTAGTCACCATCAGAGTCAATGAGAGTTTCGGTTCCAGGGCTAGGACCAGGAACAAAGTTTGTGGACACAGGTACTCGAGTCACTTGCTCATAGTAATTACCGTTGGAGTCGGTGAGAATCTCTGTGCCTGCTGAGGGTCCGGGAACCACGTTGGTGGAAACTGGGGTGGAAGTCACTTCTACGAAGTAATTACCATCAGGGTCCGTTAGGGTCGCTGTTCCAGGTGTTGGACCAGGAAAACGAGTGGTGAACACAGGGGTAGCAGTCACTTGCACAAAAAAATCATCGTTGGTGTTAGTGAGAATCTCGGTTCCTGCGACAGGACCAGGAACAGTGTTGGTAGAAACGGGAGTGCGAGTCACCTGCTCGAAAAAGTTCCCGTCGCTGTTGGTGAGAATCTCGGCTCCGGCCGTTGGGCCTGGAACAGTGTTGGTAGAAATAGGGGTTGCAGTAACCTGCTCAATATAGCTTCCATCAGAATCGGTGACAATTTCAGTTCCAGCGACTGGTCCAGGAACAGTCCTAGTAGCTGACACGAGAGCAAAATCAACCGAAGCAAGACCATAGCCATTTGGTACACCACTCACCCCTCGACCTTGGGCGACACAGAGAGTATAGTTGCTGGGACGATAGTTTCCACTGTAGAAGAAGCAGGCTTGTGAGTCAACTCCACTCATTCTGGCACGTGTGACTGTGAGAAGTCCATCAGCTTCGCTTTCGAGTGAAGGCATCTTGGCCCAGTCCATCGAAATAAACATATCGGTGTCAGTCGAGTAACTATCGTTGGGTGAGACGGATCCAGCAGCGACGGGGGAGCCTTCCGTATCTATTCTCACTCCAGGAGGAGGATTGAGATAGTACGCATCCAACTGGCCCCAGGGGTGTGTCGTGGATGGCTCGAAAGTGAAGCCCTCGCGAGCTTCTACCTTGTACCAGTAGTTGACAGGTCTCTCCACCCAATCCTCTTGATTCCAGTAGCTTTTAAATTGTGTAAGGAGGTAATCGTTCTCGCGAAATATAGTGAGTTCAACCTTTTCACCATCACCAAAAGAAGTCAACTGGGCATTGGCCAAAGCTCTCATGGTACCCGAGAAAGGCCCAACTGTAACCGTGTGGGTTCTTCCCACAGCAGCAGCGCGATCAAGAAGAATGTCAATACTAAATGTTCCGGGATCGATGTGGAGGTTGATCATGAAAGGGTTGTTGAAGAAGTCGGTGGCAGTTGCTCGGAAGGAGTAGTTGCCATCAAGGGATGTCACGTGGAAAAGCTGCTCTGTATTCTGGCCTTCAATGTAGAAGTCATAGGTAACAGGGGCGGCAGAAGACGCAGAGTAAGAAGCAAGTGGACCTTTAATGGTGAAATCAAAGTAGTCGCCACCTTTGATAGTAGCAGCAGTAGCATCGTCGATAGCAAAGCCCATGGTAGCTTCCCAGGTATCCCATGGCCAGCCCGCAATTGTTCCAGGTTTTCCACCGATGTTGACTGCCAAAGAAGTAATGGGACTGCCCAAGGCTATCTGCGCTAGCACAGAAGAGAACTGCAAAAGAACAAACAGTATCGGGCGACTTATCATAGATGAGGAGTTGTTGGGGCGAGTAGAGGTGATTCGTAAGTGTCCAAGTGTCCATATGCCCAACCCTCCTGACTCCTTGCTAGTCGCAGTTCGAAGCGGGACACGATGTTACATTTTTCCTTGTACATTACTGTGGTTCGACGTTTCATTGTCCTCTCACCCATTACGTTCTCGATGACAGCTCATCTGGCTTGTAGCTGTTTCCAAAACACTTGTGCTACACTGACTTAACAAAGGAATACTGCCCAGTATGTATGGAAGGTGTCAAACCGTTGCGCATTGCGCACTGGTACCATGTTACAGCAAATACTTCTTTAGTCGTTTGAGGAAATGTCTAACCAGCCATGTTTGAACCTGCTTGCTTCTGTTCTCGGAGGTTCTGTACAGTAGAGTCTGTCTGTCAGTCAGTCACGTCAATCTGATATCCAGAGAATTGGTAGAGTTCTTTTACAGCGGATGATATGGCAGTCTACGCTCTTCATTGAAATGGGCGTTTCAAGTGATGATCAGGGTACAGCTCAAACCAGCTGTCGACGTTGCTTCCTCCAAATTAATTACTGCATTAGATCATGTTCACCAAGCGTTAATGCTGGCCAGATGCTAACAAACTAATTAGTACGTACAGTCTCTTGCAACACTGGGAGCCCCTTGCAGTAGCTCCGCGTGACTACTTGTAACTCGTAAAGGCAAGCTAAGAGAAAGACGGCTGTGTTTTCCCGCATCTCGGTCTCAAACTATCGGGTTGGCATAGAGCGGTAGCAGTCGGTTCGCATAACACCTACATATTGTTTCTCCAATCTGCGATATCAATTTGCCATCATTAAAAGGGAACTGTAACCTCGAGATCTTTCATCATTGTAACCTCCATATATTGATCAGTGTAACCTCCACAATTTTACCTGGAAATGGAAACACATCGTCAGCTTAGCGTATCCGACGTCACAGTGGGAAATCGTGGGTACAGCCACACTCATACATAGCGGGTTAAGGCTGCAGTACTTGTAGCTATCAAATCTAACCGGGCTCGAGTGAAGCTCGACATCCCCCGTCTCGATCTTGGGTGTAGCCTTAAAAGCTCTGCACCTACCGGCAAGGTCATAAAAGAGCCCATCACTACGGTATTCTATTTTGGGGCTGTCAAACCTCCCAATGACAATATCGTACGAAGGGTGGGGTTGGACTCTCACAATACTGTGGGGGTCGCCGCATTAACCTTCCGCTCTGATACCTGCGACAAGCTACAAACCCTAATTGCAGTGCGATAATAAGTTGCCTATTGTCTTAAGAAGTGGCACATTTACCTGACAGCTGCTTCGACTATTGCTGTTTTAGTCGATTCCAGATGTCTTCAGAGATATCTCTGGTACAATGCTGTTGCAAAACATTTGAACTTTCCCATCCCGTATTGGGTGCATGAACTGAAATCATGGTAGCATTTGTAAACACGTTACAAACTTCATTACCTAATGTGAAACGTTACAACATCCACGTCTAAAAATAATGCTAATCTCTGAGCTGTTTTCGCTCGCATAGCTCCAATACCCAGTCCATGCCTACTTGTACCTCCAGCTTCCCAGGCTGAATATCCATAGCATTACACCCAATGCCTCAATGTGCCGAGCGATGGCTCATTAAGGTTTTTGGGTTTCAGGCGTACTAACAATATAACAAGCCGCAAGACACACTCACAACTACCAGTCTCATACTTTAATAGCTCTCCAGCAAGATCTTGACTGCAGACTTGACACCTAAAAATGCACTTAAGGCTTTGCACGAGATCTATCACGCCCCTTCAGTGGAGCTACACTCGTATATCGCCTACAGCTAGCCACTCGTACGCATGTATGTACCCCTGGTACTGAGCACAAACAGTGGTCTTGATGGGATTCGTGTAAAAGTGTGAGCATCACTAAGAAACCCAAGTGAAACGATATTGGAACAGGTGATGAGGAGCGATCGGACTTTTCCCTTCCCTAAATTGATCTTTCTATTACGATACTGTACATCATTCGTTCTACGCCCCATATAAGCTTCTGTAACTCCTCAAACCTAGTTCATGTTTAAGTGCAGCTTCATGCAACCCTCGCTTTACATCTGTGTGCTCTCACGATTCGTCAGGCGAGTCTTCTTCGGGGTGTGTTTCAGGGCATCGTCGAGAACTGATGCTGGCAGCACTCCATAGATAGTGTGGTAAACTAAGAGACAACACCACCGCTGTGAGCCTTTTGGGATCTTTGACGTGTGTCGCCATGTCAGCGGCACACTGCCTACGAATGATGCACATCACCACTCTGATCACCTCCTGAACAGCAGGTTCAAAGATCCTCTCGAATCCAGAAGAAGTTGTTGTGATTGACTGCGCTGATTTGGTCCTGTTCCTTTCGCATGGATGTACTGCCACACGACACAAAATAAGGATCGTTTTGCAAGACAACGTTACACAAACATCCTCGTTCTGTGCCCACTTATCCTTAACCATAACAATCCATTCTTGAATTCTCTTCTTCTTTTTCCCAATCATACTGTTTCACCCACGCAACTACTCACCATGGCCGGGTTGCAACGCAATAACGTGGAAAGGCGACCCCTGCACCATCGACCCATTCAATTCAACTCTCTATCGCGCGAATCTTTTTATGAGCCAAATGTTGTCAGCGAATCCCGTCCGGTGCTTCGACCTATCGACCCCGCCAGGAATCGACCTGCGCCTATCGCTCTCCGGCGTCATCACGAATGGCCTATCACTGACCGTCCTCGGCTCCCACCTGTCTGTGCAGAGGGCTCTTTTCCCTCTGGCACGAAGGGTGTGTTTCCTACAGCCGAACGCTCAGCTGAGAGCTCGTCAATCAAATCCCTCACCCCTTACCTGCTGGGAAACAACGACGATGACCAGTACTCTGACGAAGCGGGTGAAGACGACGACACCCAGGATGACGAGGAAGAGAGCTCAGAGTCAGCCAAACTTCTGCGGCAAGAGAATCAGATGAAAAGCCGAAGTTATCTGATTCGAGGTCATTGGGATGCTGCAGTTCTGAGTAACCTGAGATACAGCGGCTCCCTTCTTGGCCTCGATGTCAACCTGTTGCGACACCAACGAACGGGAGTCAGGTGGATGCTCGGGCGCGAGGTTCCCTCCAACGAGCATCCGGGAGGTCTTCTGTGTGATGACATGGGACTCGGCAAAACAATCCAGTCTATCTCTCTGATACTGCTCAACCCCATGCCTCAGAGATACAGATACACACGGAGTGATGAAAGTCCTGTCCTGGTGAAGACTACTATTGTTATCGTGCCAAAATCTTTACTCACCCAGTGGGTAAACGAAATCAATGACATGGCACCACATCTCAACGTTCTTGCTTTCGAAGGCTCCACTGGGGTCGGGAACAACTTTCCAAGCTTTGATGTCGTCGTCACCACTTATACAGCCGTGCAGACGCACTCAGCGCGAGCCAATGGCTCTGCTTTTGATGGCTACGAGTACTGGCGCGTGATTCTTGATGAGGCACACACCATCAGGAACGTGAAAACGAAGACCTTCAAGGCTGTCTGTACTATTTATGCATGGAGCAGATGGTGTCTCACCGGAACGCCACTACACAACAGCATCAACGACATCCAGGCGTTGCTGCAATTCATCAGGGTTCCTCCTTATGATGATTACGAGGTCTGGAAGAACCAAATTGGTGGTCCATTGGCCAAGGGTTCAGAGCGTGCCATGACCAAGTTGCAGCTCGTTCTCTCTTGTGTCATGTATCGAAGAACTAAGGCGGTTCTGAAGAAGACTCTGAAAGCACGGCGTGTCCACCGAGTTGAGATCAGCTTCCTTCCGGGTGAGCGTGCCTTCTATGACCGCATGAAGGCAAGTGTTGTGGGTCATTGCGGTGAGAATGGAAATCTAACTGACAAACACATTCTGGTCATGCTCTTGCGTCTCCAGCAGCTATGCAACCATCAGTCTCTCGTTGCCACTCATCACGCGGATGACTTCCTGGGGGAAATGACCGACTCGTCGCCCAAAGAAGAAGACCTAGAGTCGGTCTCTGCGCAGATGGCCAGTCTTGGCGTGGAAGCAGATGAAGAGCCCCCCATTCCACCTCTCGGCTACCAGAAGGTGTGTATCGATGGCATGCCTGTTAGTGCAGGAGCCAAGATTACCAAAATCCTCGAGTATTTGACCACTGAGCCCCGGAAGACGATCATTTTCAGCCAGTTTGTCAAGTTCTTCGACATTCTTGGCCCCTTTCTGGAGCGTGAACGGATCCGGTATGTCACCTATAGTGGGGGTGTGTCATCTGGTCGACGAGATGCCTCTCTGAACGTTTTGCGGAACAACCCTGAGCCTATTGTGCTGCTTTGCTCCCTCAAGTGTGGCTCTCTTGGCCTCAACCTGACATCAGCTAATCGGGTCATAATGGTTGATCCTTGGTGGAACCCCATGGTCTCCCGGCAGGCGATTGATCGAGTTTACCGAATTGGACAGACCGTCGATGTGGATGTCTATGAGCTCTACGTGGCTGGCACAGTGGAGGAGAAGATTCTCGAGCTTCAAGGGAAGAAGAGCAGGCTTGCCGATTCCGTCATGTCATGCGATGAGAAGATGATGAAGAAGCTCCAGGGATGCACAAGGGACGAGCTGATGTCCCTCTTGATCCACTGATGGGCTTGTACATCTCGACAGTCACGAGTAGCTACATTTGCTTCGTGTATTTGTAGGTGCTTGTACCAGTGTGGAGTGGTACAGGTACAAGTAATAGAGAACTGATATATACGAGGTCGTAGTAGCATCTCGAAGCACTGTGCCAGCTGCCCGAGTCCAGCGTGCTTGGGAGTAAGGGTAGACTGCTCAGCTCTTGTGGTGATGTGGAGTCCGCTCCAGGTGCACGTGCCGGTACGTGCCGGTATCAATAGCTCCTGGCCTGTCAACACCTTCCAGCACCGCACGCAAAATTGTTGAGAGGGAACGCGCGTCACCTCCACGCGCGTCACCTCTGTGGTGACGTCAATTAAGTTTCACGTGGCTTACACGTGCCGTTACCCCCCCTCCCTTACTATTATTTTCTTATCATACGTATCTTATGCAACAGATACACGGTCCATTACACGGTGATGTCCGTGGGATTCGAACTCACGCCTCAGAAGAGACCGCGACACATGTTTTGATTTGGGGCATATTTACCCTAACCTTTTGGACTAATGCCTCGGCCCAGCCAAGTTGGCCGAACAAGTCGTTGCGTTTCATCCTCTTGGTATTTTATGACAAACTAAACGCATGTGACGGATGTGCTACCTGTATTATGACTAGAGTGCACATTTTTTCATCTGAAAACCATTTCTCGTGTTCATATATGTCATCCTGTTCGTATTTTCATTCAGGTTCTCTATGCGCATCCCTAAGAGCTCTCCCAATGTCCACCATGTGGAGATAAGGTTTTCAAACTGGATGTAACTTTTGGGCTGCCCAAAATAGCAGTACGCGTTCCGGGGTAACAAGGGCGGGAGATGCCGAGGGATGTTGTAGCTACGAGGATGGAAAGAAAAAAGAATCAGATAGGTGCGAGTATGTACATACGGTACCAACCGTCACGGAGAGTGTGGTGTATCCAACCGGCTTTCTCCAATATCTTACAGGTCTACGTAAAGACAGCATGACACGTCCTTTCTGACCGCATATCAAGGTTCTGCAGGTTTTTTTGGGGCTCGGACGCGTGGTGGAATTCACTACAGTATAGGTGCACGATGGGGTGAGACTCTGGCGTTTCCTTTGCCGTGACGAACATTTTGTTTCAGTCTCATTAATTCCGTGGTACCGGTACAAGGTACGGTGATGTCTGTGTCAGCTTTTTTCCAGTGTAAACCTGCCGTGGGAGCGCCACAAAGTTTCCACGTCCGATTACGCGCTAAATTGACGGGCGGATGCCGTATGTACCTTATACGGATGGGAACTTCCAAAGTACAGGCAGCCTCGTACGCTCGCAAGCATTTGTACGTGTTTTGATGGTCGCCCGGGTTTCTCGCATACTTGTACTCGTACCTGTGCTCATACCTTGACCTTGTCTCTCCCATCTCTCGGATCACCCAGTTTAACATGCATGATCATCCCCAACACGACTTGGGAGGTGCCAAGTGAACCTGAATAGGCGAGTCCATCATCTCACACGTTCAGCAATAGACAGCCCCTATCCTACAAGCAGCTTCCCGCAGTTGTTCTTGTGATCGCAATGAATGCGTCCCTTGTCTGGAAAGTCTATTGTACAGGTGTTTCACATGGACCATACACAACTCTGCATGGTGATCTGCATATTTAAGGCCAGATACAGAACTTGGCGATGGCCAAGAGGTGTGATAGGAAGAGGTACAGGTAGAGTGCGTAGTGTCTTTGTAAAGATATTACCCAGTGGCCTGAAGCACTTATTTGCCAGCTGCCTGCTCCCACGACCATCCTTTGGCTTTGCTCTCTCCCCCGACTCTGCTCGTAACCTAAACGTGTAGAACTCTACGCTTCCGATGACATCTGATCAGCCACCATAAAAAGCAGCCGCAGTAAAACACAACAGATCGGGCCCGCCAGTTTTTCCGATGCGATGAATGCCGAGGCAGCTTCATGAGGTACAGAAGAAAAGGTGCTCAGAAACATGGACACCAGCAACAATATCCGTCCTTGCCAGGTCTCGGGGCTAGAGGAGGTTGTCTCTCCAAGAACTCGTGTGGGGAAAAGAGGCTGTTTTCCTTCAATGATCCGCGCAGATTTCGCAGAAAAAGAACTCAAAGGCAGCACCTTAATGCTGAGAGAGCTTTGGGCTGAGGGTAGGAACAGACAGCAAGCGCATCCTGCTGAGATTTGAGGCGATGATGTCATAACTGGAAGCATGGATCACTAGGCCGCAATTTCCCGGCGACGTCTTTTGGTCCTATCACCCCACGTTATCATGGAGGCATGGGCCTGACACATTCAATGCAGGAGCAATGTAACACACATGACCTTGCATTGCCTTTTTGCCACATTTACTATTGTCCCTGTCAGGCAAATGCGCCGCAAGCTAAACGGCCTGTTCCCCAACCAGAAGTGCTTCTATGGGACGATGGATAGGCCTGGATGAAAAGGGAATCCTTCAGCGGAACTCCTAAAACACTCGTGCCGCCTGTTACTTTTAAAAATCACACCAAACTCTATGAATTACAAGGTTCGCCAGAATTGTCCGAACAACAGCCGTGGGGTATTCCCCTTGCATGGTAATAGGCGAGTAAGGCTGGGTTTGTGTTGCTGGCAGGCCCATACCCGGGTGGCGATCAAAGTCACTCATGTAAAGGGCGACCAGGGCCGGAACTCGAGGAGAAAACCGACCAAAACTAACTCACTCAACTCTTTGTTTTCCTTGGCCATACTTGGCAACATTTCTGCATTGTCTTTTTTATCCGAGAAGGTTTGTGCCGGCTGCATTAGACTTTCCACCTCATTGCTTTCTTCCCCGCGTAATAAGTTGCCGGCAGCAGTGATGAAAAGCATTTTGCCATTAAACGTGGAGTGCGCTGACTGTTCCGTTCCCGGAAGCAGCTATATAAAGTAGACCGTGTCCGTAGAGTGGCCCCCGAATCGCAAAAATGGTCTTTGGACGAGAAAAAGACGAGACCGAGGGCATCGAACATGTGCCCTCCCCCCAAGACAACCCGTCGTCAGATCAAACGTCAGACATCATTGCTCTGAACGAGAAGAACTCCAACGAGCACGATGAACTTCCCTCTATCCCCAAACCCCAGGGAGACGCACCGATAAACCCCGAGCTGGACCCCGACAACCCGCTCATTCGATACAGCCGATCCGAGCTCCTGGAGATTGCCACGCAGTTTGCGACTGATAACGACCTTGCCGACAAAGCGGAAGCGTTCCGAAAGGGTGCCCTGGTGGCCCAAAACCCTTCCGGGTTTGAGGATATCGATATGCTCGACGATGACGACAGATACTGGCTCAACCGTGAGATCACCCACAAGTGGGATCATCCCATGAAGGTCTACTACCTTGTTGTGTGTTGCTCCCTGGCTGCTGCTGTCCAGGGTATGGATGAGACCGTTATCAACGGAGCAAACATCATTTTCCCCGCGCAGTTCGGAATCAAGGAAGAAGCTGGTGTGGTGTCACGAAAGAGTTGGCTGCTTGGTCTTGTCAACTCTGCTCCCTATCTTTGTTGTGCATGCATTTCTTGTTGGATGACTGATCCTCTTAACAAGGTGCTAGGCCGAAAGTGGACTGTTTTCTGGACCTGTTTCTGGGCTGGAGCCACCTGTTTCTGGTCTGGTTTTGTCAACAACTGGTGGCATCTGTTTATCGCTCGTTTCTTCCTGGGATTCGGTATCGGTCCCAAGTCGGCCACTGTTCCCGTGTATGCTGCTGAGTGTGCTCCTCCCAGAATTCGAGGTGCCATGGTTATGATGTGGCAGATGTGGACAGCTTTCGGTATCATGATGGGCTATGTTATGGACCTAGCATTCTACTACGTCAAGGATAGAGGAACTATCGTCGGTCTCAACTGGAGACTGATGCTCGGTTCGGCTCTGATTCCTGCTCTCATGGTCTGTATCCTTATTGTGAAGTGCCCTGAATCCCCCAGATGGCATCTCGCCCGTGGCGAAATTCGAAAGTCGTTCGAGTGCATGCGTCAGATCCGTCACTCAGATATTCAAGCCGCTCGAGATACCTTCTACGCTCACGTTCTTCTGATCGAAGAGAACGAGATGAAGAAGGGCAAGAACCGATTTGTGGAACTTTTCACCGTTCCTCGAAACCGACGAGCTGCCTGGGCTTCGTTCATTGTCATGTTCATGCAGCAGTTCTGTGGTATCAACGTCATTGCTTACTACTCTTCCAACATCTTCATGGAGTCCGGTTTCGGCGCCATCCAGGCCCTTTTGGCTTCCTTTGGTTTCGGTGCTATCAACTTT
This sequence comes from Yarrowia deformans, assembly GCA_900519085.1. Lineage (NCBI taxonomy): Eukaryota > Fungi > Ascomycota > Dipodascomycetes > Dipodascales > Yarrowia > Yarrowia deformans. The sequence goes on along the minus strand of ULGY01000007.1, from coordinate 1,136,671 downwards.
GTGTTTGCACTGCCAGCTGTTTACACTATTGACACCTTTGGTCGACGCGCGTTGCTATTGGTGACGTTCCCTCTCATGGCGATATTCTTGCTCTTTGCAGGTTTCTGCTTCTACATTGGCCAGGATGACCCCACAAACTCGCCCGCACGTGTTGGTTGTATCGCTCTTGGTATCTACCTCTTCTCTGCCGTCTACTCTTGTGGAGAAGGCCCTGTACCCTTCACCTACTCGGCCGAGGCATTCCCCTTGTATGTTCGAGACCTGGGTATGTCGTTTGCCACCGCTGTTTGCTGGCTCTTTAACTTTGTGTTGGCTGTGACTTGGCCATCCCTGCTGGCAGCCTTCACTCCCCAGGGTGCCTTTGGATGGTACGCCGCATGGAACGTTGTGGGATTCTTCCTGGTTCTGTGTTTCCTGCCCGAGACCAAGAACCTGACTCTGGAGGAACTGGACAAGGTCTTCAGCGTCCCTACTCGAGTCCATATGAAGTACCAGTTCAATGCCTTCAAAATTAACATTGAGCGAAGCATCTTCCGAAAGGATGTGCCCAAACCTCCGCCTCTCTACGCCCACGAGGCTGGTGTTGGTGGAACTTCCCATTGGAGCTCGAAGCCGCAGCCCGCTGCCAACACTGCCGAGTTTGTCTAAATTATTACCTCCATCTAATCTATTGTTTTATTGTGCGTGTCTATCTGTAGCTACTGTATATTTGTACGTGTCCAAGTTGCCATGTTCGGCATCACCAGTTGGACGCGGTAGATATTTAAGTTCTGTGCCTCACCAGATCAATTTGAGGGGCATGCAAATAGGGTTTGTGATAGCGCAACGCTGTATCGGAGCTTTCCGATGATCTCTGATAACACCGATTATGGCTGGGAGGGGGGTATTTTCCTCAATGAAAATTGCTCAGCTCAACACGTGAGTATACCAGCTTCGTTTTGATCCATAATTTGACCTGTAAGGTCAGATCTAGCTTCTATACAAGCTACACAAGAGTACTGTACTTTTCCGATAGGACTTGGTCATGCAAGACTCATGCAGTCTAACATTTCATCGGCGATGTTGTATGCGAATTCATCCTCACCGATCCCAACAAGTTCAAGTGACTGATCAAATGTGTTGACCGCAAAAGTTCGTATATACAGTAGTTGTAAAATCTCTGGCAATGTAGTTCGCATGATCACTCACCATGAAACAGATCAACATCAACAGACAGCCATTTCAGACCATCGATGCCGTGCTGAACAACGGCACGGATGGCCAGGTGTCTCCATGTCATCTTCTCACCGACTTCAGCAAAATCAGTTTGGATCGGGAACCAAGTCCGAACCTCAGAAAGTCGTCCCCCAGCTCTCCAGCAAGTCTCAAGCTCAAGGGCTGGATCTCCAAAAGTCCATTGCAGAAGCTAACCAGAGGTACCACATCCAGCATGCTCTTCTCGACAAGATGACGAAAAAGAACGGCTCTATAAAGCTCACCATCCACTGGCTCAAAAACCGCATCATGCGGCTTCTCGCGGCTTCTGAGGGAGTCGCGGACTTGCTCGAGGAGTTTCTCAGAATGGAGTTGGCGGTGTACTTTGGATTAATTGCCGCCAATGTGCCCACGACCATAGACAGTCCTACAGATAAGGAGAATGTCCCGCTGGATGAGTGTGATGCTCCAAGATTTGATGACATTTGGTTAGCATATTGTGAAGTTTACTTCAAACTGAGAGAGCAGGACTACGAGTACAGACGATCAAGCCTGAGAGACGAGAGTCTGGAACTGGCCAAAGAGCAGGCCCGTTTGACGAAGCTCTACCAGGTTATGATAATACTGGTCAGAATGAACGAAACCGGGCTTTGCGATGGTGAATTCATGCTGAGATTTCATTTCGTGTCGAGCACAAGCGACACGACCCCGCAGTTCACCCGCAGCCTAAGAGCCCAAAAAAGCGACAGACCAGAGGCGATAATCGAACAGCTACCTCGTCATTGGCAGGTTTCCATGGATTCCAAGTTCATCCATCCTGCCGCACTTCCAAAGTTCAACACTCCGGGCAAAGAGATGGGGGACCTAGAGGGCTGGGTGGAGTACTTTGAAGCAGGAGGGGATGTTCTTGTAATGGGGGAATTACGAGCGGTTCCCCTCGAGGTGGAAAAATAGTCCGTCTTTGCTCACACGTCTACCTCCGCCGTACAGCATGCTGTAGACTATCTCTGATTGCTTCTTGTCTTTTTATAGGGGTGCAGTAATTGTTTGGAAACACAAAGGCGGCGCGTAAGCGCGTTCCACATCGTGCATTGTATGCGTTATATTGGACATCTGCTCGATGTTGCTGCGCGTATACAAGTACAGCGGTAGCGCCGGCAACGGAGCGTGTACATAGGGTAAATTGGATTGGTATCTGGCTACAACCGTCAGTGACAGATGTAACGTCACACAAGAAGGCCCCCTATAGATTGCAGCAAACATTAAGGGGTATGATTACACCGCTATCTATAGGTTCCCCCTGATTTTCACTCTTTCACGCGAAGATCGACAAAGGCGGTGAGGACCACGTGCTTGTAATAGTTGGAGCCGCGATTGTCTTGCTTACACATAATTAATGCTTTCTACTGTCTTGAAATATTTTCAAGGGCTGTGTATCGATTTACCGCCCCAACTGCTTGGCGATTGATGGGGGAATGTACAAGTACAGTAGAACCATACTGGGCCGCCGAAGAAGTATAACCGAGAGTGGAAATCCCGTCAAGAATGTACTGTACAAGTAGAACACAATCTTGCCCATTACAAAAACTGGAGTCAACTATGTCGCTGTTACACATCACCAGCGACTTAAAGATGTCAACACAGCCCATTCTGACAGCTCGTTGACACCCTCCCCTCTTTGTTCCTCTTAGTCTTGGTATGTGAATGCTAATTCCTGAGGCGATGTGGGTCTCTCTCCTGAACGCGTTTAGTGAGGGACGCATGGGCACTGAAAGATGGATTTCCCACACTTCCAGAAAAATACGAGCAACTTCACGTTATGTGGCGGCAGCAACTTTTGCAGATAAGTCAATGAGACATGGATATGAGGCTGTCCCCGCATGAACTCTGTGTTTTTGTCTTCCCCCTTTTACGCGTTTGACCCAACCCTAAAGACTTAATTACAGTGCGTGTGTGTGTGGATCCCTTTTAGGGACATGAGCCCAGCGACCAAAAATACACAGCCGTATGTATGTATGAAATGGCGCTACAAGTAGCCGAAACTAATGAGACACTACGGTACAGAAGAGGGGAACCAAACTCCTGGGCCTATTTCGAAGAGTTATTGAGTATTAAAATAAAAATGTTCCAGAGCACAAGACACACAAGGGTCTTTGTCTCTATTATTTACCAAAGCCAGTTGAGAAGTAAGTACGATACGATCCAGAAGACTGTATTAAACTTACAGAAGCATGGCAACAGCGGCGATACCGGCAGCAGCGACGGATCCACCAATGGCAACGGCACCGTTAGCAATGGGGATGTCGGTCACGGGAGGAACGGGGGTGGGGAGGGTGCCGTTGGTGGGCTTGTGGCATCCTCCGGTTCCGCAAGAGGTGATGGTAGCGACAACAGTGGAGTTGAGGTGAACGATACCAGTCTCAGTGACAGTGGGGGGGATGGTGACGTTCTGGGCAGCAACAAGGCCGGCGGCAGAGATGAGGGCGAGGGCGAAGGTCTTCATTGTGGATGAGAGATGTGTGGGTAAACGAGTGAATGAGGTTGGAGAGTTGATCTGAGGAGCTATTGGAGAGTGCGAACTGCCGGCCTTTTATAACCGGTTTCTTCTATCTGTGTAATTAGCCCCGCAGGGCTGTCAGGCTCATCTGGGTCAAACCTTTCTGCAAACTATGAAACTGAAGATCGTGCCGATTCGGGAAATTAGTTCGGCTCATGCATGTACTTTGAGTCCTCCAAGGGTTCATTAGGCTGTACAAGAAAAAAAGGGGGTACGGGCTGGATGTATGTAAGATAGCCATGCATGTACATTCCTGCTGTATAAACCAATGTACAAGAAAAAGTCGGGCCGAGCACCCACAAAATGTGCGTGAGTGGTATAGTAGACACACGTAAATGTCGCCTACGATGTCGGCCGACACACCAGCCTAGTTTCTCAAAACAGCACGTCTCCCTGCAATCACTTTTCCCTAGTGCCTGAAACTGGTAACAACAAACCTGCATTAGGACGGACCCCTTATCAGTGTTGGACTACTGCGCACGCAATTATACTTTTTTCTTTTTGGCAGCCAGGAATGGGTGGATGCAGGTCTGGGAATTTGGGCCGCGTTTTCTTTGTCTGGCGACCACGACTTCAGAGCCGTAATATTATGCCGCCATAATTTTCCGTGGTGCCCTGGATATTGGCATTGAAAGGGGGACACGTTCGACATCAACAGCTATTGGTAGTGTGATGCCTCTCATTTAGAAGGGAATTAGGAGACAAGCTTATCTCCTCTCCACCTCCATCTTATACATTGTTCATAGAAGTTCAGTTCATCCGTTTATCAAACGCCGAAGCTAATAAATCGATAACCAGCCCCCATGGTATCGTAGCTGGCGATGGCAATCCGTACACCCTGTCGTCTTGTAGATGTCAACAGCCCATTGATAGCCCCCCAATATCCGATAACGCGGAGGAATTTTCACCGGAATGTCACTGCCAAAAGCCACTAGCGTGGCTTTGAGCTATAAATAGGGTCCTTGTGTGGCGCACGGTTACGGTGCTACATTACGGAGTAATTAGTGCACGTCTTAAGAACAATGGCTCCCTTTTAACGAGAATTTTCATCTTGTGCTCACGTGATCATCAGCTCATTCGACCCGTCGTTTCAATATGTTGTTACATTATCGTCCTTATACTGAGGGGTCAGGCACAAGTAATTTATTTCTGTCGGAGCTTGCAGCAGATTCGCATACATATTGGCTTCGAGGGTCACGTGAAGACCAAACTAAAAAGTGGAAGAGATGAACCCGATCGCCAGCTGTGTTGAGCTGAATATTGATGGTAACTGGTCATATGTGGTACCAAATGGATCTCCAAGACTCAGAGAACTGATTATATGCCCTTTTTACCGCCTCTCTCTCAGACTCGGCGAACTGGACTGAACCGAGAAGCTGGACCGAGACACCTCATACCAGTATGTGAAACGATGTTTTGTACACTACTAATAGATTGGGGATGGGCGCTGGCACGAGTCTCGATATACATTAGCCGTTCTCCTACTTGTGACGCTGCAGATACGGTGCCGTACTTTTTCCCGACACCAAGGATCGGCGCGTGGAACTACTGTACGTACTTGTAGAACGGTATTTGCTCCTTAGCGCAGGAGCCGGGTTAATAAGTGTACAAGATTTACAGAGGATCCACAGAAACTTGGGCTACTGTAGCTGCAAGTATACAGACTGTCTGGCCCGTTAATGATGTACTCGATACACGGCCTGACCGTCTAGATGCCGCCTCCGATACTCTTGGAAAGCCGACAGTCCTGTTGCTTTTTGTCTCGGCGGATTTGATCGTGATATCCCAGTGTAGACACGTTGCGAAAGCTTCTGGTGAAAGAAGCATAAGTAGTGAGAACGGAGACAAGCGCGATTTTTAGTCTGGAAGAACTGTGCAAGAACTTGCGTGCACACCCGAACTTGTTTAGATCCGCGGATATCAGCTTGATTCAAGCTTGGTAGCTCTGGCAAGTGGCTCAGAGCTGTCAAGACAAGTTCAGTCGATGGTAAAACTGCACAGATTGGGGAGTCTCACGTCCAGGAACAGTCCACTACAAGTACTCGTAGTTTGGGCGTTGTGTTCTTGACGAAGCCATCAATACCCTCAACCAAGGTCGCTACGAGTGCACAGATGCCACTTTACCTGAGAAATAATGCCACACTACTCTTGCTCTGGCAATCCATCATAATAGTTACGTTACTTAAATATCTCGCGTGCATTGGAAGCAGCTTAGAGCTTGGAGTCGAGTCGAATCTCCTCGATTCGGTTGTCCTCAACCATAAAGTCGGCGTAAGGCTTGGCCTTGACCTTGTTGAGGTCGTCGACAGAGATTCGTCGGGCCTCAGTGGCAGGGTTGTAGCCCAGTCGGGTCTTTCCGTTGTCGCCTCCCTCCTTGTAGAAGTCGGGTCGCTTGTAGACAGCCATGACGACAGCGCCACCAAGACCGACGTTGTGCTGGAGACAAGCCTTGGTGTCCTTGACCAGTCGGTTGTCGGCCCAGCCTCGCAGGTGCCAGACCAGCTCGGAGCACTGAGCAAGACCAGTGGCTCCGAGAGGGTGGCCCTTGGAAATGAGACCTCCCGAGGGGTTGATGACGTACTTACCGCCGTAAGTGTGGTCACCGTTCATGACAAAGTCACAAGCAGTGCCGGGCTTGCACAGACCCATGGCATCGATGGAAACCAGCTCGTTGGCAGAGAAACAGTCGTGCAGCTCGACAACCTGGACGTCGTCGGGGGTCATCTTGGCCTGGTTGAAAACGTCTCGGGAGGCCTTTCGGGTCATATCGGAGCCGACAAGCTCAATGGAGTCCTTGGAGAAGAGCTTGGGGGTGTCGGTGGCCATGGAAATACCGGCAATCTCAATGGCCTGGTTCTGGAGATGGGGGTTCTCCTTGATGAACTTCTCGGAGCAAATGACGACGGCGGCGGCACCGTCGGAAGTGGGGCAGCAGTGCAGCTTGGTCAGGTTGTGGACCTTGGGGGCGTTCTTGATCTGATCCAGGGTGTAGACGGTCTGGAACTGGGAGTAGGGGTTTCGAGAAGAGTGCTCGTGGTTGGCCTGGGCGATTCGGTCGAGACACTCGGGGTTACCCTTGTTCTTCTCGATGTAGGCCTTTCCGGCGTTACCGAAAAGCTGGCAGACCAGGCCGGCCTCGGACTGCTCCTCAATGTCGAACATCATCTGCATGGACTTGTCCATGGGAGACACTCGGTCGGTCCACTTGGTACCAAGAGATCCGGGCTCCATCTTCTCGAATCCGACACAGAGAACACAATCGAGCACGCCGGCCTTGATGAGCTGGGAGCCCATGAACAGAGCAGTGGATCCGGTGGAACAGTTGTTGTTGACGTTCATGACGGGGATACCGGTCATTCCGAGCTGGTAGACGACTCGCTGGCCGGAGGTGGAGTCTCCGTAGACGTAGCCAGCAACGCACTGCTCGACCTTGTCGTAGGTGATTCCAGCGTCAAGAAGAGCCTTGACCGAGGCCTCGAGACCCATCTCTTCGTAGCCCATCAGATCTCGGGGCTTGATGAACTTGGTCATGCCGACACCGGCAACGTAAACAGGGTTGGACATTGTGGTTGTGTGTTGTATGTGAGATAAAGGCAAAGGTCGAACTGCTTGACTAGTCGAACTTGTGATGATGGTCCTGATGAAACGTGAAGAGTCGCCTCTTTTATAATACTAGCCACAATGTGGGGCATGCTGCATGTGAGTTTGTGCTACACCCAATCAGGGCAACAGGGTTGCGGTATGGAGGGCTTTAAAATCTTATTACAGGCGTGGTCGGCTCAAGCTCGACTTCCCCAGAGTAATCCCAAATTGAAGCTGCAATAATCGCCTCAAGCCGGCACAACTATATGCACGGATTGCCAAATTCAAACCCCGTGCACCGGCCGGTATTATTACACAAGAGATACGAGAGGATTGCACACGCGATCCCGGACCTATAATCAATTCATTCTCACGTGCTAGTGTCAAGTTTCACACATCCCCACTTTTTCGCTTCACCGTATCACATGAAAAATGGCGAGACGCGAAAAGGTTTGCCTACAACGGGTGTGGGGTACTCGGCCGAACTTTGCACCCGAATACCGACAAATCAATATAAAACAAGATTGTAAGATGGGGAAGACCCAACACTCCACTCATCATGGGATTGTTAACTCGGCCAACCTGCATTACGGACACTTTATGCACCCCGCAATGGATTCCAACGGGCCGGTGAACCTCACAAGCCTGGTATCCTTTTGAACGACGTGTCTCTCAAGGAATGGATTATCACCCCAAAGTTCTGGATCAACTCTGCAAAACCTACTTTTGTCCCTGTCCGAACAACGCACTGCGGCAAACGTTTTGCCCTCCACTTGTACCTGGTACTCTACAAATCGTCATCATCATCATCATCATCATCATCAATTTAAAATTATGTAACTCAGTAGCTAGCTGGCAGCTATTCTCTCGAAAATTAGGAGCTCTTAGTAGCTCAGTTTGTTAGCAAGCTGTTTTGCCCGCACCTTGGCTGCCTTGTACTTGGCACGTGCCTCCTCCAACTGTGGCGACCCGACAGGAGGTGACATCTCACGCTGGAATTGAGTAAGCAGGGCAACCATCTGATCAATTGGCGACAACACCTGGATGTCTTGAAGAATCCGGTCCAGAGACTGCTCGCTGGGCGTGTTGGGGTCGGCACTGGCGGCAACCGAATAGACTCCGAGAACCTCACCAGTAAGGTTGGCGTGCGTATCCATGGACTTTGCAAGAGCATTGTCAAACATCACCTCAGCCATGTTCCGGGCCTCTGTGTTGAAGTCGTAGTTCTCGTTGACGTTTAGCTTTGTAGCCCAGCCCTTGTCGTTCTTCTGAGGGTATTGAACGTCGAGAACATCTGCAGAGTGCACCAGAGGCATCATGAGATGGACACGGTTTCGTGCAACTCGCACCCAGGAGTTCATGATGTTGTCAGCAATCAGCGGCAGCACGGGTAGGAAATTGGGCAGCTGGATGGGGCCGATGGAGCCAAACTGAGCCGTGTTCACAGTGGTACCGTTCTTGTTGTTGATTCGGATATCAATCGACAGGCCTCGTCTCAGATTCGCGCAGTTCTTGTGCCCACAGTTGAGGTTGTGGCACGGCTCCTTAGGCTCAGCGGAGGGCTGGGGAGCAGGCGCAGAAGACTGGGACGGGAGAGGGTATGGGCCGGTATCAGGAAGAGGGTATGGGTAGTTATCAGTGGGGGGCGGAGGAGGTTGGTATTGCACGGGGGGTGGAGGGTATTGAGGAGGCCCATTGCCAGGGTATCCAGGAAGAGGCTCTGAGGGGTGATCGACAGGACGCTGAGGCTGAGAAGGATTGTAAGGGTATGGGGGTGGCGAGTGATGGGGCGGGTGGACAGGCTGAGGCATGGGCTTGTGCATGGGCTGTCGCTCCTGCGGAGGAGGGAAGGCAGGGTGAGGGGGATGCACAGGAGGTGTTCCAGGAGGCATAGATCCGGGAGGCACAGGGGGCCCAGGAGGAACAGGAAGAGGATTGCCATCCTCCCCATACCGTCTGTAGCCACCACGGTTGCCATACCGATTTCGAAATGAGGGGTATCTGTTGTAAGGACCTCGTCGTCTATCCTGCTGCGACCGAGCCTTGCCAGAATGCTTGACAACCGTAGAATTGGCGCCAGCCATGGTATCGTTGGACTGCTCCAATGCAGAAAGATCACGCTTGACAGTGGTGCCGTTCTCATTGATTCGGATATCCAGCTCAATGGTACTGGAGCCCTTTTTGTTGTGCCTGATAGGCGAAGGTCGCCCGTAGTGCTTCTTGGGGTAATGGTCTCGCATGTGGTCTCGCATGTGGTCTCGCATTTCGTCGCACTCATCGTGGCCACAATCAATCTCCTCACAAGGCTCTCCAAACTTCTCCTTGTGCTTTTGCTTGAGCAGATCCAGCAAGCCAGAATTCTTCGCGATCTCCTCCTGCTGGCTGACAATAGTCTCGCGGATCTGTCGGCCAGATCGGCCACGGCCTCTCTGGCGAGCAGAAGGGGTTCGGAACCAATCCAGACGCTGGGCCTCAACCATGGGCTCGCCCCCAAGAGCATGACGCTTCTCCAACTCAGGCACGTGCGTGGTGTTGTCGGTGTCGGTATCATTTTCCTTGATTCGAATGTCGAGCTCGATTCTGTTGCAACCACCACAGCCGCCGCCACCCTTGCAGGGAGGGTGGAACAACTTGAACAGGCACTTGAGGTTTGCAGGAAGAAGATCTTCCACAGGAGGATGGTCGATGCCACAAGGAGGTTTTAGAGGATCGTCGGTGATGTTTCCGCCTTGCTCCTTGATTCGAATGTTGAGCTCAATTCGACTTCGAGAGCTGTCACAGTCGTCATGCCCACAATCCATCTCACAGCAGGGAGGGTGGAAATGCTTGAAGAGATCAAGGAGGTTCTGAGGAACATACTCAGACTCAGGGATAATGGCAGCCGGGGCAGGTGAAGATTCTTGGGCCGCGGAAAAGACGGAGGCATTGTGAGCTCGGATGATCTCAATCTCAATGGCTCGACGAGCACGCAAACATCTCTCGTTATCGCATCCAGTGTCGTCACAGGGGTAAGACTTGTGCTTGTTCTTGGAATGACGAACTCGAGAACGACGAGGACCAACACGAGGACCGAGAGGGTAAGCGGGGTGAGGCCAAGGATAGGCGCGGTCGTAGGGCTGATCGTAAGGGATGGGGTACGGCCACTGCGCACTCTCGACGTTGTCATCAGCAGAATCTTCTGGGACCGTATCACGACGAACATGACCTTGTTTGTTGATACGGATATCAATCTCGACTCGTCTAGACCGCTGGCAGCTCTTGTGGCCACAGTTGGGGTCGGGACAGGGCTTGGGTGACGTGCCAGGGTCATTGTCGACGGGTGGAGCGGGTGGAGGAGGCATCGGGGGGTAGTCCGGAATGGGAGGAGGATGGTCAAAGTCGAGATCGTTGTTGGGATCATGGTATGGGTCATCGAAATCGTCATCGTAGTCGTCGTCATCGTAGTGATAATCGTCGTCATCGTAATGAGGCGGGTAATCGTCGTCGTCATCGTCATAGTATGGCTCATCCTCGTAGCCGTCATTATAATGGTCGTCATCATAGTCGTCATAAGGCTGGTCTTCCTTCAGACTGTCTCTGGGGTCGAATGGAAGGTCTGAGGGGTTGGGTTCGGCAATGACAGACGATGTTGTAGGTGCGACAGGTATCTCAGCCGTGGAGGTGGCATCAGCGGAGGTAGAAGACGACTCGGATGAAGAGGAATCCGACGAGACGGGTGATTCAGATGAAGCAGGAACCTCGGAGGGAGACACTGTGGTGGTAACAGTGACGTAGTCGACAGAAGAGGTGGAGGTCTCACTCATCGGCACCTCGGGCCATCCAGGAGCAGGGCTGTAGATGGGTGGCGCAGGCGCAGTGGTAGGAGGCTGCCATGTATCCCAATCAATCTCGTAGGTAGTAGTGGGCTGAGGGTAAGGCGAGATGATCTCAATAGGGTCCTCAATGAGACCGCACTCTCCCTTGCACTTCTTGCGTCTGCAGCCTTCGCAGGGGTGCTTGGGCTCCTTGCCACATTTGCCAGGACACTGAGGGACACCACAACCAGGACAGGGGGTTTCAGGGACGTCACCACATTCGCCCTTCTGGCACTCCTCGTCACCGCAGCCCCGGCAGGGGTGGTCAGGCTCAACGGGGGCGGGGGGCGCCTTCTTCTTGCACTTGCCACTGCATCCCTTCTTGCCGCACTTGCCACACCCGCTCTTCTTTTTCTTGGGCTGTTTGCATTTGCCACTGCAGCTCTTCTTGCCACAGCCGTTGCAGGGTTTCTTGCTGGGGTCTTCGACCACCTCGTAGTCGTCCATGGGGTCAGACATGCCATTCTCGGACTCGGTCTCGGTCTCGGGGTGTCTCTGGAACAGGCCACCGATGATCTTACCGGCGCGGAACAGAGGGAGCTTTCGAAGTGCGTACTTGCGGCGACGGACCACCTTGTAGCAGGTCTCCTTCTTCTGGAAGTCTAGCAGACAGAACTCTCGGTTCCACATGGCCTCCATTGAAGAGAGGGAGGCGAGGCCGGCTATCTTCTCTTTGTTACCCCAGCCCACAAACCACAGTTTCTTTGCGTCTGTGGGCTCGCCATCCTGGCAGTGGACGGCGACGATGGAGGCGGAGAACTGAGGGTCCTCCACGAGGTGTGAGAAGTCACCATCTGGGACCACGACAGGCGAAGAGTAGACAACGTCGTTGAAGATTCGGACTCCGGTGTATGGGTGCCAGGAGTTTTGTGTGGGGTCGCAGACTCTGTGTTTGGAGACAAAATTGTTAGCCGAAGCTGCTGTGACTATGGTCAGCCACAGCAACAGGGTCTCATTTAGAAGTCTCATGGCGCTGAGTATGAGAAGAGAGAAGAGAGAGAGCACAGAAAATAAGATAGGCTTGTGTGTTTTGAGGGCAGCCGATTTTACCTTACACAGAAGGGGATGCACACACGCACCCCATGAAGTGTAACTTCCTACAACACCTTCACTGTAACGCGTTTAAGATGGCACCACAGTGAGTATACAGCTACCCCCTGAAAACAAGCACCCCTTGGGACAGTCAGCTTACGTACCAACAAACTCTACTCACTCGTTCATGTTAAATATATACACTGTTCAGTCAGCACTAGTCCTCCTAATGGTTGACGGGGTTGAACTTGCCCGCTTCCCATTGGTTCAGAGCGCTCTGGATGTTGGTCCAGTATCGCATCAGAATGGTGTCAGCCTTGGCCTTTTCCAAATCGTCACTGGCAAATGCACTGGTGATTTCCTTTATCGAAGCCTCAATGCGCTTGGCGTTCTCCTCCTTTAGGGAGTCGATCTGGGGCTGCTCCGTGGCCTCCTCAATGGCCTCATGCACCTCCATGATCTCCATGAGAGCCTCCATATCCTCCACGCCCTTGGGAGGGCCCGATCCGATATCCGCTTCGCCCTTCTTCTCCTCGTCAACGTCAATGCCTCGGCTCTGGAGAATGTGAATGGCTCGCTGGAGAGGGTCGCACAGCGCCTTGTACGCCTTGTTCAGGTCGGCGGATCGCTGCTCCAGCTCCTCCATAGACATACCCTGTCGCTGCTCCTCGGTCAGCTGTCGCAGCTTGTCGGGATGGTACTGGCTCTGGAGTCGCAAGAACTCGTTTCGCAGAGCTCGGGGGTCCAGCTCGAACTTGCCCTTGGGAGGCGCTCCGTCAGGCAGAGTCTTGGGGAAGTATGAGTAGAAGGACGTCATGGAACGTCGCTGGATGCGGATGGTGTTGTAGGCTAGTCGCGGGGCTCTCGAAAACATCTTGTGTGTGGCGATGGACTGGTAGAAGTGGTGGCGAGGCAGCAATTGACACACAGTTTACTGGTACATATCTCCCTGCCCTGTGCTGGTACGATATGTACGATGAGCTAATCGGATTTAATTTCTGCGGGTGCAGCAGAGGGAAGTGTGAAGCTAAAAATCGCGCTTCGGAGTTAGGAGGAGATGTCAGGATATGCAACATGGAAGAAACTAACGCCAAAGAGGGAGCCTGGGTTCCTATAGCAACCAGCGATGAGAGCTTCCAGTTTTTCGCCAGATTGACCATTTCCAATGGTGGATACACTCTTCACCTCGCCGATGTCGCCGGCTTTGAATTCTGGGTGGAAGATCTTCGCAAGGACCGAGTCACCATAAGAGCCGAAGATGACGACTGCCTCATCGATGCCAATGACCCCACACAACATGCTCTGCTTCTCAACAAGCTGGGCCAGGCTCTACGAGAGGGCCAGGTTGATATCCGAAAAACTTCCCGAGGATTGCGTGTCAGCGTGGCGCTGAAGATGGGCAGTGGGACTTTCGAATGGACCTTCCGTGTTGCTCAGGTAACGGAAGCCAGTGATCTGGTGAGTCTGCAGCGGACATTTTTCAGCGGACTCATTACGGTCAGTCACTCGCTGCTGTCGCAGGTGCAGCATCTGGAGTCTCAGTTGTCTCTCAAAGACTACCATATTGGAGCCATGCAGAAGCTGTTGGCTGACACCGAGCCAGGGCGGTCTACAGAGTACAGACCAAGACGGTTTGTTGAGGCGGCCTATAAGACCGATCCTGCCAAGCTGATAGAGAGCTGGAAGAAGGAGCGACCTGCAGCGACCGAGAAGGAGGCCATGTTGTCTTTGGCAGAAGTGGATCCTTCGTTATGGACGTTGCGGGAAGCCGAGAAGGAGGTGGAGGAAGCAGAGGCTAAGCCCGACACGAGTTTTGCTGACGACTTCGTTGACGATCCAAGAGAGTCAGCTTCTCAGCCCCCTGAGCCCGAAAAGTCTGACACGCCAAACGATTCGGAAATGAAGGACAATGAAGTGACAAAGACAGATATTAACACTCCAGACCAGTGTGAGACGGAAGACGAAGGGTCTGCTGACGAGGAGAACAAGAAGGAGGAGCTTTTCGTTACAGCGGAAAGCCAGGAAAACACTTCTCTGAGTGGACCTCCAAAGACACCAGAGAAGCCAAAACCTGTGAACGCTTGCTCAGAGCCTTTTGCTAGTCAAACTGATAGCCAGGGCTCTCCAAAACGAAGAATCGGAAGTCTGCCGAGAAACACTCCATCTTCACCGGTAAAGGGAGAGAATTCGGAACAGGATGCGGTGAGCACAGAAACGCTGAAGAGAAAGCAGCTGGAACAGACGTTACAGAAACAGCGGAGTGCTGTGAAGAAGAAACGGAGGTTTTAGTCTGTTCGCGGTGGAACCGTCTTGTACCTGTAAATAATAACATGATCTCACAATAGCATGACATTTGTGTTGCGCACTTTCACACCTTGCGAATAGCTACAAGTAGATCGAAAACGCACCGAAAACAATCACTTCTCGTACGGAGTAGCCCTATCTATCATAGTACAAGCCTACTGTACCGGTACTGCCATACGATCAGCAAAAGACATGCAAAAGATTATTGATGTTGTATGTGCAGCGAGCCTCAGAGCGAGGATATACAACCGCCACCCTCTCTAAGTTCCGTCAATTCACCAAGCCTCAAAACCGCCGCTTACTAATTACCTGAGTTGACCAAACCAAGAACCCACCCAACTGCCTCAACGTAGTTTTTAGGGTACTCTCCAGTGTAAGTCTTTTCCATGTCGGCCGCGAGATTCATGAGACCACGGAGAAATGCCAGACGTTCAGGAGCCGGGGCTTTCGACCCTGGCCGAACACTGCGCAAGTTGGGGAACTGAAACTCGCAAAGTTCTCTAGAACGCAGTTGCTCCATAATGTCTGAGATGGATCCAATACTGGTGGCCCGATTGATGTGGTGGTTGGGAGCCTGAAAGGCCACAGCCATTCGAAGGACTTTGAAAACAACCTTTTCGAGTTCTTGCAGCAGTTGGTCGGGGTTCTCGATTTTGGGATCATCGATATGTTCGAATTTTCGGGGACCCGATACTGACTGGGCTGCTTGCCGAGGTGCTGAATGTGGCCGTTGATGTATCGTTTCCGAGTTGGCAGGTTTCTTTACTGCTGGGGGGTTGTCGGTCGTTCTAGATGCTGATGCTGTAGCACTCCTACTATGTCTTGATGGAAGAGATGCCATCTTTCGTGGAGGGGCGTCTGGGGGTCTCTGAGGTGTAGGTGTGCTTGGTTTTATGTCTGGTGGTGAATCACTGTTAGTAGACGATTTTCTTGAGTGTCGTGAAACAAGGCCGCCAGGTGCCACTTTTCTAGACTTTAGCTGTCTATCTCCAGACCCAGTCGAAGACGGTGTTTTGGGGTCCCGTTTCCGCTTCGAAGGCTCGAGTTCCGTGTATGTGGAGACATCAACATGTTTGGGGAGTGGCCGGGTAGGGGGACTAAGTTTCCTTGGGGGTGGAGTTG
The DNA here is from genome assembly GCA_900519085.1 of Yarrowia deformans. Taxonomy (NCBI): domain Eukaryota; kingdom Fungi; phylum Ascomycota; class Dipodascomycetes; order Dipodascales; genus Yarrowia; species Yarrowia deformans. The sequence goes on along the minus strand of ULGY01000007.1, from coordinate 1,121,026 downwards.
GTTCTATTGGCCGAGCAGGGGGTGCAAGATGATGCGATTGTTGTGGTCTGCCACCTATGCCCGTGTCTATGTCCATCTCCATATCCATGTCCATCATTTCTCCCATGTTTTTGGCGTACTCGTCTGCTGTGTTCCGAGCGATGGTTTCCGCCGTCATTTCCTCCTGGTACGACACGGTCATAATCTCGTGAATCAGAGCCTTCATACACAGATTCTTGTCATCCGAAAGAATTACAACAAACGCGTCCGCCTTGTGTTGAAAGTATCTACAACAGTCCAGAATCGCGTCGTCACCTTTCGTACTCTCACCGAGTCTTTCAGACACCTTTTGTCCAAACAGAGACCGCGATCGAGCTCCAAGCTGTTCAAAAATCCAAGCGTTGGCCATACGTGCTCTCTGGCCTAGAGACTGGTCCAAATCAACATCACCTGTAGACACGGCTCCAGCCCGATTCCTGTACTCCACCTTGCCCGAGTTCTTGAGACCATCCAGCTCTTTGATTACCGCCCATGGTACAATGAGAATGTGACCGTATTGTTCGCCTAGAGCAGCAAGCTCCTTCAGAAGCGACAAATGCGAGATTGCAAAGTTGGTGTCGATGATGAGAAGCAGTCTATTTTCGAACCGTAGAGCTGGAGGATCCCCCGTGTTGGTTTCCAGATCGAGATCCAGCTGGTCTCGAATCTCCTGGGTCGCCTTTGTGATAGACAGGATCTCCTCCAGACCCAGAATATCGGCTGTATTGGCCTTTCTTGGCGATCTGCTTCGTTTGGACTTCATTTTCGGAAGAGGCACGTCCGAGTAATACTGCTGTGGCGGACTTCCTGTAGTTCGCGGGATTTTCGTTTTGCTGGTCTTCATTTTCGGTAATGGCACATCTGAGTAGTCTGGCTGTGGATAAGGCCGAGTGGAGGAAGTTGCGGCAGTGGCGGCGTTCCTCTTTGGAGGACTCCCCCAATATTGGTTCATGACGACGCTGGGGTTCCGCAAATAACGCCGGTGTCGTATTGTGTGGTCAATGTCGTTGTTATGAGGGTCGACCCTGCTCGTCCCCTCGTGCCTGGAGTTTCGTGGTTGATCTGTCACGCCCTGCGTCTCCTGTTATCGTGACGGAATGGGTAAGAGGTAAAGTACTGTGCGTGTCTTAGTAATCATAGCTGGGACTATGGTTTTACAGGGAGTATTCATCGTGGTGAACTCGGTACAGTAGGCAACTATCGTAGCAACCAAGTGTTAGACGTCTGGAATACGTTCAAAGTCGTTGCTTTACCTCTGTACAAAATATCGTCTACATCCTCCACTGTATACAGCGTGACAGGCACTCACCTACAAGACCCACCCCTTCTGCCACACTCCAGTGAGACGCTAATACTGTAGATACGATCATCTAACCATAGAGGCAATCGTTGGCTCTGAACGAGAGCATACACATGAGATTGAAACGGCAAAACAGCTGTCTCATTCAGTAAGCAAAGCCGTTGAACAGCATACAACCGATAAGCCCTCCCAGAACCCACATCGACTCTGAGTTGTACAGCCTGCAGTTCAGGAGCTTGGGGGAAAACTCACGTAGCAATGCAATAAACAATAGCCCATTGTTTGCAGAAGCTGCGTCCACCAGCGATAATTTTCTCAATTGGTAGAAAAGGGGGAGGAAAGACCCGAATCGTTGGTTTGTGGCTAAAATCGAGCCAACATACCATAAAATCCACCATCACAATAGTATCACCTAGGCAGCTTATGCCAGTCCCTGTCACACGCCTTGTTTCAGCTTTTTTGCTCCACTCCACCTCCCCTAAACATAACCTTCGGGCATGCATCTAGAAATTAACCGCAGCACTAACCTACCACCTTAGCTTAGATACTCCACACTACACTCGTCAAACTCGCCGACAACATGCCCGAAGAACCAGTCCAGGGAGTCCAGTCGGCCGCCATGTTCGTGGACCCCATGACGGGCCACCTGCCGGCCACCACAGACACCCCTGGCTTTCTAGCCCAACCCAAGGGCGACATCAACCCCCAGAAGAAGGCCGACAGAATGGTCCCACTCCACGTTCTGTGGTTCTTCTCACACCAGGCCATCGTTGCCACGGGCGCGTGCTACTTTGGATTGTTTTTTATGGGTCTGTGCAATTGCAAACTCGCCCGGGGTCTCTATCGACTCTTCTTCCTGGCGTGCATCTCCGCCTACTACACGTCAATCTACCGAAAATACGGAGGCCAACGACCCTCCAGATACGTGCTGCTGCAGACAGACACATTCCAGTACCTGCTGATGGCACTACTATTTATCATTTCGCGACGGAGCATCTTCAAACTGTTCCCCTTCTTCATGTACTCCGTCATGCATGTGGCCGAGACTCTGCGACGACGAGTACTGAAGCGAGACTCGCCATTGGCCCAGCAGCTCAACGAGAACATCCTCAAGTTTGAGGCTCCCATCCAACGCATCGTGGCAGACTCTGAGATTCTCATTGTGCTGAGAATCCTTGTCAACACAGTTTTGTTCCGGAAGGGCGCAGCCGTGTGTCTCATTATTTATGTGGTCATCTTCAGACTGCGAGTCGCGTACTCGCCGCCTATCCAGGAGTCTCTCAGACGACAGGAGGAGCGAATTGATGACGTGGTGGCTCAATCATGGGTCCCCGCTCCCGTCAAGAAGCACTGGGGACGATTCCGAGATCTCGTGGACAACTACGAGCACTCGCGACTCACCTCGCTCAACGAAGATCCCGATGACGATCTGGTGGAGGTGCAATCTGACGAGGAGGGCTACGACCAGAACGAGGACCCTGACGATATCCGAAACGTGCCCAAGAAGAAGACTGTCAAGCGACGAGCTGATCTCACCGAGCATGACAAGAAGAAATAGTGATGGACAGAACGTGAAGCAATGGTGTAATATATTCAGGTAAAAGGTTGTGTGAGTACAAGTAGGTGACGCGATTGCGGAATAGTGTTTACCGTGTATGCCATCTTTGTGTTAAATCGAAACACGGCCTATTATACCGCAGCCTTACTAACGCCGCCTAACCAGTCTATAAGTTTTAGATTAGATTATGTGGTACAAACACCCTGGTATCATGCCCATCTATTTAGGAAGATTCTCCTTGAGAGTCATGAGATCTTCCCAAGCCTTGGTCTCCTCCCAGTAGTTCTTTCCTCGTCCAACAAGCACCCGCACGGCACTCTTGCACTTGTACTTCCAGTCGGGGCACACCTCACCTCCGTTTCGGCCCTCCATCTCGCCAAAGTTCTCGTAGGCCTCGCACAGCTCTCCGAGGAACTCGACAGCATCGGCGAACACCTTCTCGTGCTCCTGAACGGTGGGAGAATTGGTGTAGACTCGGAAGCCCTTCTCGAAGCACTCCAGAGCAGCCCAGGGTCGCTGCCGCCAGATCTCAACCTTTGCAATGGCCTTCCACAGTCGAGCATTGGATGTGAGAAGCTTGGGGATGAGGTTGCAAGTAAGGTCAATGCATTCCTTCTGGAAGAAGGACAACCGGGGAGTGACCTCCTCACCATCGGGGCCGGTCACAGCTCGAGGGTACTCGGTAGTCACCAAAATGGACACCAGAGCCTCCACAACAGGCACGTCAATGGCCTTCTCGCCCTCCTTGTCGCCCATGATGGCAATAATGTTCTTTGTTCCACGAAGAACCTCGTTCCACTCCTCCAGCTCGATGGCCACAGTCACGTAGTTGGCCCAGATTCTCCAGTCGGAGTTCTCTGATGCAGCTCGGGTCGACTTCTTGAGGGCATTGAAGGCCTCAGTCTTCTTACCCAGACGAAGAAGAGAAGTAGACAGGTTACTCCAAGCCTTGGGATCGCTCTCGTCCAGAGAAACACATCTTGTAAAGGCCTCGGCAGCAAGCTCGTACTGCTCGGTCTCAAGACCACAGCATCCGTACAGGAACCAAGTGTTGAGATGCAAAGGGTTCACATGCAACGACTCGTTGAAATGCCGGATGGCAAGATCCAGGTCTCGCTCAACACCCTTGGGAGGCATGTAAAACCACTGCCCGAGCGATCGCTTGGAGGGAGCGTACTTGCCAAGCTTCCATGCCTTCTCCCAGTACTCGGGCTTGAGAGTAATATCGCCCATAACAGACCAGCCTCGAGCATCGTCGGGGTTCTCGTCCAGATGCTTCTGCAGAATAGCAATACCCTCCTCCTGCTTGTCGACGGCAGCCAGACACATGGCCATCTCGGCCCACATTTGCAGTCTTTCGTACAGTCCGAGTGCAGTCTTGAGAGAACCGATGGAGAGGTATTTCTCAGCCAGCAGAGCATCCATGCTCCAAGAAGGAAGAGGCATGGTCTGGTGGACGTATCGAAGTCGGGATGCAGGAGAAGCGAGCTTCTCATCCTCAGCCTTATCAACCTCCTCGAGTCGAGGAATGTATGTCATGGCACTGTGTCCAAGCTCATCAACAAGGGCCTGCATCTGCAGAATACCTCGCTCAATGGTCTTTGGACTGTCGGACTCGAGCACTGATCGCTCCCAAAGGGCTCGGGAGAAAAGCAGCCAGTTTACAGAGCAGCTGGGAGCGTGAATGAGTCGCTGGACGTAGGCAGAAAGCTCTTCCTTGACAAAGGGGGCATCGGTAGCCTGGCATTGTCGAATGTACTGCTCTCTGAGCATCAGAAGAGCGGAATCGATATCTCTAAGGGCAGGCTGAGAATTGGGATCAACGTCCTGGAGACCCTCAGCAATCTTTCTGTAGAAGGGGCTATCGGGGTCCTTTTCGCCCTCCATGGTGGAGTAGAGAGGCTTTTCCAAAAACAGATCTGAGTTAAGAGGAAGAGCTTCGGGAAGTTGGGTCTCCTCACCAGAAGCTGTGATCTCCTTTCTGCTCTTGGCAAGCAGAAGAAGGACGGGGTGCTCAACGGTCTGGAATTGGGTTCGCTTGGCCATGAAACCGGTCAGAGACAGAAGCAGACCACTGGCGTTCTGTCCCAGCTTGAGGTCCTGCTCGGCCTTGGAATCGTAGTCGTACACGAGCTCGGATCGGGCCTTCTCCAAGTAGTATCGGGTGGCGAGCTCAGAATCACTCTCCACCAGTTTCTTGAACTTGGGGAAAAGCTCGGTCAGAGAGTCATGGATCTCACCAGCACTGGCAAACAGCAAGGACTGTTGAATGACGAGAGCTCGAGTCAACCACCACTGAGCGTAGGACTGCAGCTCACCTTCCTGATTCTCCACAAGATCTCGCAGGAGCTTCAGGGCTTCCACCAGAAGATGAGAAGCCTTGGTAAGGACATTGGAAGGCTCGTTGGAGGCAGAAAGATCCTTCAGTGTGTATCCAGAGGTGTTCTCTGGGATCAGGCCGTCTAGCTGGGGACCAGTGAAGTTGACCTGGATGAAGGACTGGATCAGGGCGGCTGCCTTTAACAGGTCTGTGTCGGGGGAGTCAGTGGCGTCGGAAAGCGCCTTGTGTGCTTCAGGCAGTTTAGCATTGATGATGAGATCGGCAATTGTGTTACCGGAGCCCTCGGCAGGGCTTTCCGATAGAATCAGGGGTCGTAGATATGACATTTGATGTTCACGACTTCGCTTGCATGCACGAATGTAAAAATATATTGATTAGAGTTGAATGTCTTGGAAGACTACAGAAATTTGTCACGTGCAGATTGGGAGGTTTTTTTGCTGAAATTTGGGAGAATTAAATTTCAAAAATTCAGCTGAAATTGCATTGAAAAACTTCTCCCAATTAGCGCCAAACCTTAATCTGGAGGGGGCATCGTCTGCTGACTCTAAGTGGCCCAGACCTACATGCGGCGCTTGGCTTATCGGCGTGAATACGGCACGGGATAAAAGACCATTCCTGCACACACCACCGTATCGTGCTTGCGGTGTGGTTTCAGCATCTGGTGAGAGTAGGGTAAATATCGGGAGACAAGGGATGTTTCAGCTCTGCTATCCCAGAAGCTTATGAGCAAAATATCCCTGGACATGCCCAAATGGCACCAGGGTGACATACAAGCAGCTAATGGGCGCATAGTCGTTGGACTAAAATATTTTTTCTGGTCGTTGTTCAACCTTGGTCGCGAAGAACATTGGTCTGTTCGTACGACGCATAGCTGCAACAGGCTGGGAAAGCTTTTACCCGTTAACCATGCATGGCTCTCTCAATCTACGACAATCCATTGGATCGTGGCCATTTGGGTTTTTCAACGTGGGTCACCTTTGCTCTCGATGTCGACGATGAAGAGTGAGAGGTGTCAGAAGCAGGTTCTCGATTATACGAGGATAGGTGACAATTGGACGGTTTTTGAGGGCAGAAAAGAAGCACAAACTCAGCCTTCACCGGCCATATAACATAGATGCATAGAGAGCAGTTATACTAGCGCCCTAAATGACCTAAAGTGAGCCTTTTAGCTACGTTTTTCAGTCATGCCTTAGTGCGAGTGTATACTGCTGTGCTGAGGTGAGTGATAGAGAGGAAGGGCTGGGCTAATTTAAACGCCTAAAGACAAGTCTGGGCTAACGGTTCTCTGAGGGTGAAAAAGGTCGCAGCATTTTGCGGTACCAGGGAGGGGGTGGGGGGTCGGGCGAGCTGTTACTTGCTGTGAACACCTCTTGTCCACCATAGGTTACACCCCACGTGGTTTGTCCCTTCCTTTATACACCCCTTTGCACTTTGCACTCTTTCACTCAGCCCAAGGAGAGTGCACTCTCTCTCCCACAGTCATAGTGCAAATGAGAAAACTCTAAGGGGAAAAATTGACGAAGCTTAAAGTGGTAACGTTGTGTGAGCTGACATGCATATATAGCACAGGGCAGTGGCATATGACGAGTTTCTGGCTTCTTCACCACCAAACCCAGCAACCCTCTCGTCCACTAAGAGCGAGAGACCTCATCTACTGATAACGCTGGTCGACCTTAATTTCCTTTCCGCTCCCAGATTTGTGAGGGAACCTCCTTGAGAGAAGCACGACAATTCACTCATCACACCGACACCAAACGGTAGTAACACAAAACATCAACCCCATCATCCAAAATGGCTTCCCCCAACCACTTTGAGGACAAGCTGGGCTCCGACACCCACTTTGACCACTACGACGATCCTCACCGACACAGTCTGGAGGAGCGAGACCACCGAGCCACGCGAAAGTCCTCTTCTCGACGAGGACTGCCTGGCTTTGTGCAGCAGCTGCGAAACGCAGTCATGGACTCCGATGAGGAGGCCGTCCAGGAAGACGACGAGGAGGCCGGAGGAATCCTGCTGAACCAGCCCTCCACCGAAAAGGCCAACATCACCACCACCACCTCTCGACGACGATCCGTCATTGCCGAGGAACTGGATGACACCGGATCCCAGGTGTCTATGGACCACGACGATGACGTGTGTCTGCCCGTCGACGAGAGCTCTGGAGGCATCGACTTCGAGGAGATCGACGACTACGTCAAGCAGCAGCGACGAGGCTCCAACGCCACCCGAACTGGCACTGCTCCTAACAAGGAGGAGGAGTTCTCTACCGATGAGACGGACCTTCCGTTCACCGCCCGCTCGGATGACGTGCATCTCGCCAACCTCGAGCCCGTGCGAACCCGAGACTCTGATCGAAGCCGACGACGACGATCTTCCGTCGGAGGAGCCGGAATGCCTCAGATGAGCCGACCCTCCGTGTTCCAGGACCGGTTCACCTTCTTCACCGCTGACTCGGAGGCCACTCTGCGTGGCCAGTCCATGAAATCGCTGCTGGAGGTGGACCCTACCCGATCCACCTACAAGGAGCTGTTCGAGGGCAACTCCGACACCTGGTGGCTCGACTGCTACAACCCCACCGACGGAGAGGTCAAGATGCTGTCCAAGGCCTTTGGAGTCCACCCCCTGACCTCGGAGGATATCCGAACCCAGGAGTCCCGAGAAAAGGTGGAGATCTTCAAGTCCTACTACTTTGTGACCTTCAACACCTACGAGCAGGACTGGGAGTCGGAGGACTACCTTGACCCCGTGCCTGTGTACATGCTGGTGTTCAAGGAGGGCATCATCACCGTGCACTTTTCTCCCTTCCAGCACTTTGCCAACGTGCGACGACGAATCCGACAGCTGCGAGAGTACGTCAACGTGACTCCTGATTGGGTCTGTTACGCCATCATCGATGACATCACCGACTCGTTTGTGCCCGTCTCCCACGAGATTGAGGTCGAGACCGAGGTCATCGAGGAGTCTGTCTTTGACGCTCGAGATGACGACTTCTCCCTCATGTTGCGACGAATCGGAAAGGCCCGATCCAAGACTCTGACCATGATGCGTCTTCTGTCTGGCAAGGCCGATGTGGTTCGAATGTTTGCCAAGCGATGTACCGAGGGTCTCGGTGAGGGTGCTCCCAAGGGTCACATTTCTCTGTACCTCGGTGATATTCAGGATCATATCGTCACCATGTACCAGAACCTGATTGCCTACGAGAAGATTCTGTCTCGATCCCATACCAACTACCTAGCCCAGCTGCAGGTGCAGTCCGTGGATGCTAACCATCGAGTTACCGACACTCTTGGAAAGGTGACCGTGGTGGGTACCATTCTGATTCCCATGAACCTGGTGACCGGTCTGTTTGGTATGAACGTTCGAGTTCCCGGCATGGAGGGCACCAACCTGGGCTGGTTCTTTGGTATTCTGGGCTTCCTGCTGGTGGTTGTGCTTACCGGCACTCTGCTGGCCCGATGGTGGCTCAAGGCCATGGCCAAGAAGATTTCGGGCAACTTCCGAAACGTCAGCGCTCCTTCCGTGCGAACCATGCGACGGGTCGAGACCATTCGAACCACTGGTTACCCCCAGCATGGCGAGCGAACCTCGGAGTTTTCCATGGTTTGATGCACTTTTTAGACTATTAGATTTTGTTTTAATTGATTAGCTTGTTGATGGTGATGAGAGGCGTAGGGCGAGCGCCGCCGAATACTATAGAGTTGGTGGCAGCAGAGGTTGGTGAGGATAGAGGTGAGACATTGACAGTTTCTGAGACATTTGCAAGGTAACGACCGTCATACGTGCGTCTACGGGCTGCGGTTTACAAAATGTATTCAATTAATTAGTCGTAATCTCTTTTTCAGCCCCAATTCTTTGGCAGGTCAATAAAAATAAGTGTCTGGGGCAAATCGGACCTTCTTTTTCTTCAGCAGTTCCACCTTGAGATACTCTCGATGGAGGTTTCGGAGATCTGACTGAAATCGTCGCATGGCAACACAATACCAGGCCGTAGGAGGGATGATTTCGACGTCAGGAGAGAACCGAACGTTGCAGCCGTTCTTATTGGGGCCCGAGTCGAACATGAAGATGGACTCCACTTCATCGATCATCAGGTCGGCCCATTCATCGATCCATTCCTGAATCTCGATCTTGCGCAGGGCCTGGTAGTAGATCTTTTCCTTCTGACGCTCATACTTGTGCTCTCTGTAGAGGTCCGAAAGAGAACCTGTGTTTGTACTCGGGTGAATGGAGGTTCCACTGGGAGGGGAGACGTTGGTGAGATTGGTCTTTCCAATGAAGTTACTGTTGGGCAAGGTGGTGAAGTTTCGGGGAGCCATTTCGTTCGATTAGATCTTCTCCACATTTGTCCCATGGACCACAACAATATATATTCTGGACATCTGTGGAGAGTGCAATGGTTTTCATGGCAGTACACAACTCTTATGCGTGTAGACAGAGTGGGCATAGATCTGAGGATCACGGGCGAATGGTGGTTTCATTGTGTAGCTACCTTGCTACTTGTAGTCCAAGTTTATGGCTGTGGCCGATTTGGCATAATTGATCGTGTGAGAGACCCGTGATCATTTGTAAAGTTGTACTTTTAGTTTATGCCCGTAATACAGAAAGAGTGAATAGGCAGAGGAAGGTGTGTACGAGATGGTTGTTGGATAAATGGTGTTTCTGCTACCGAGAGTAGGTTGGAGAGATGCGGCTGTTCCACTATAGACTACAAGTGCTATAAAAGCCATGTATATACAGGCAGTAACCTCAGATTCATGAGAAAACCAATCACAATGAATTGAAACCGATCTATAGTGAAGACATGACACGGTCAGCACTCAGTTTGGAGTCTCTTCAAAGCTCTCCGAAGATCTCATACCAGTCTTGTACTTATAGTCACCGTAACAGCCTCATACTTTGATCTCTAACTGACCAATCACCACAACCCAATATCTGCCAAAACTCTCGGGAAAAAAATCCCAACAAAAGCTCACGCGTCTCCAAACCATATCCGCTCTTTGTATACTGCCAAAGTGGTGCTCAGTCCGGGGTTTGCCAAGTGACAGGCCCCTTAGCACCTCGATGTGCCAAATAAGCTCTATGGAGGTACGGCGTGCGTTTTATAGAGTTATTAACCGCATACCTGACGCCTCGTAGCATCTAAGCGAGACGTGGGATTTCCGTTCACATGATATTCTTTAAGGACTCGTATAACATCATTAACTCACATTTAAATACTAAAGAATACTCCCCTAACAGCTCTCGACGTGAACAGTGGCACCCTTCTTCTCCTTGGTGAGATCGTCGTCCTCCTGAAGCTGGGTGGTGGTGCTGGTCTCGGGCACAAGCTTGGAACCTCGTCGCCCAATAAGGTACCAGGGCAGAGAGAACATCTCGTCAATAGACTCCAGAGATCTACCGGAAACCTCGGGAAGGAAGAACCAGGACCAGGCCAGACCGATGAGAATGACACCGGCGAAGAAGAACATGGTTCCGTGGTCAGTCAGCGACTTTCGCATGTAGGGAAGAGCCTTGGAGTTACCGTACTGGTTGACAAAGTGGAAGACCATGATGATACCACAGGCCAGAGATCGGTGCCGAACAGTGTAGATTTCGGCGTTGATAAGGTACTGGATGGAGTTCCAGCCCAGAGCCCATCCACAGCCTGAAAGGTAGATGAATGCGATGGCTCCTGCTCCAGCGTGTCTCTGAGAAGGAGTTCTATCTTCGACAGCTCCAGAGCTGGCAGGAACAATAGTCAGGTAGATACCGAGGTACAGCATGGAGATGAACTGGAGAGTGACACCGGTGTAGAGAGATCGTCGTCGACCGATGGTATCGATGAGGAAGACGGCACAGATAACAGAAGCAACAAACTTGATGATACCAAGAATGGCAGTGTACATCATTCGGTCAGTTCGGAGAGTGACACCGAGCATGGCAAAAAACTGGGGCGAGTAAATAGTGACGGCGTTAGCACCAGACCACTGGCCCAGAACTTGAACCATGATACCAATGAACAGTCTGTATCGGTTAGCCTGGGTAGCAACGAGCTCCATCAGGATAGAGAAGATGCTAGTACCTGTCAGGGCCTGCTTTTCTCGCTCAACCTGTTCTCTAACATCTAGAATCTCTCCCTGAACGTAGACGTCGTCAATAGGAAGATGTCTGATCTTGGAGAGAGTCTCGATGGCCAGTTCTTCCTTGCCAATCTTCATGTACCATCGAGGAGACTCGTAGACGAAGAAGGAGCCAATGAAAAGCAGACCAGCAAAGATGAACTGGACACTGGTGGGAAGAACCCACTGCATTCTGCTCTCGTTAGACACGTTCAGAGTTGTGGAGTAGTTGGCAAAGTATTCCAACATGATACCCAGATAGACTGAGCCTGAGAAGACACATGTACAGAGACCTCTGACATTCTTGGGAGACACCTCGGCGAGATAGGTGGGGCCGATAACCACTGACTGACCGATACCTAGACCAGCAATGAATCGACCGGCCAGAAGCTGACCCTGGTTGTGAGAAGTGACTTGAATGACGACACCGACAATCCAAACGATGAGCATTTGTTGGAGACACCGGACACGTCCAATCTTGTCTTGAGCAAACATGGCGATGATGGAACCTCCCACGGATCCAAGCTGGACCATGGCGGTGATGTTGGAGAGGGCGTCTGCGATTTGTTTCTCGGTCTTGTTGGGGTCTCTGAGTCCAAACTGGTTCTCAAAGGAGACCTGGTGAGAGGATCCCGAGATGTTACCTTCATCAAGACCTCGGGCTGAGCCGAGCAGGCCAAATACCAGGACTGAGAGCCACAGCGTCCAGTTAAGGACCTGTTTAGGCTCGTTCTTCATGTTCTTCCAGAACATTTTGTGTGCAGAAAAGGGTGGTGGATTATTCCGTAAAAAGAGTCCAGTAAGGCAGGAACACGGCCTCTCTATATACACCCTCGAGCTGGAGAGACAAGAGCAGTCCTTTTTTGCCCATCGCTCTCCTTTTTCCGAACCGCACTGCTTCCCCGCTCGGTCCTGTCCGCTCCGACTTGGCAGTCTTGGCACAACCCCCAAGCCCCTCTGTTGCTTGTTGAACTCTTCAGTTGTGTCCAACGATCTTCTCTGGGTTCGTGTGAGATTCTCGCTACCGGATTATTTATGAGCCCCCCACATTAATACTGCAAGGTTCAGGTCCGGGCCGTCGTTACTCAGGGGAAAAGATGCTTCTCTAAACTGGACCTTTTGTCAGCCGTGCGAAATAGCTAGCTAGCTCTAATAGCTCCAGCCGTGCTACACACACCAGCTTGCAAAGATGGGTGCCCCCATTCCCAACCTACAACCCATATTCCGTTCGTGTTTTCTACCTGGTCATTTTCCATTAGGTTTAGACCTTCCCCACATTGAACAAGCGACTTTCAAAAACTTGTGTATGTCTTGGCAAAGGCTTTTGGAATGACGTTTACGCGATAGCCAAGGAATGGGATGCCCGAAAATAGACCATGTAGTATTCTAGGCCCTCCACTCGTCTGATTGGTCCAGGTGGGCAGTCCATTGGAGTACTACATGGCCAACAGTTCTCATGTATAACTTTTACCCGCCTAGACCATGACGCATAAGGCTATGCGCCCACTTCTTGGCTGTTTTACTCCACATATTTCTTCTCCGTAAGAGGCCGGGTGCTGGTATATATCTGTTTCCCCGCATTATGTATCAAGAGCCTGTTTTGCGGGTTTCGTGTGATCCGCACGTCAAACACAAAGTGCCGTATCGCGCGAAACAAGGAAGAGTCAGACTACATTTAGAAAAGAAACCTACTTTGACAAAGTGTTACATTGGGCCCCACAGTTCAACCTAGAATAAATTGTTGGGGGTAAACGGAATACAAACTGGGCAGGAGTGGTGTCATCATCCCCCGGACCCACGTGCCCTCGGTTTGTCTGGGCAACGTAGATTAATCCGTAAGTGCGGGGTGAAGCACAGTAGTTCTTTGTGCGAGGCTGGCTGTTAGACTGCACAATACACGGCTTGCTTAATTAGGGCATAAATCTGGACTCACAAAGCAAATGGAGTCCACCCGTGATCATCCTCAACCAGTCGCCAACGGCTCGATCGGGCCCATTCGGCATTCCTGGGACTGCTTTGCTTCAACCCTGTGGAAGTTGTGTTGTAGCAACAGGTCAACAGAGAGACTCGGTCTTTTCCGCCTTGACTTCAACCTTGCAAAAGCATGCTGTAAGAGATCATGCTTCACCAACAGAATGCATTGTGCTCATTTGTCATTTGTTCTTAGTTCGTAACTCGGCAAAACCCGGTGAGAGAGAGAGATTGCATATCAAAGACAAGCAACTTCTTGTGACCCTGTCATTGGTCCCCAACCGATGTGTAATCATTTGGTTTCATTCGTTATACGCTATTTCATCTTCCCGGGTGGGACTAGTCCTTGTCCTCAGTCACCTTGACCTCCTCCCTGACCTCCTTTTTGGTTGTTTCCTCTTTGTCATCCTCATCGTCGCTATCTCCAATGAAGAAGGGGTCCTTCTCCTCCTCGGGTTGGGGCTCAACGGCCTTCAGAGGCTCCCACTTGTTAGTCTCGGCCTTGCTGACAGCAGCAGTGGCTCCAGCCAGCGCGTCCTTGGGTGGAGGTCGGGGAGGCATCAATGGCTTGTCGTCGTCCTCAAGATCATTGTTTTTAAGAGAAATGGATCGGAACTCGCCTTCGTCGTTGACCCGGTTCTTGGATCGTGACGACTTGGACGAGTAAAACTCCTGGTAAGATCGCTGCGACTCCTGACTCTCCCGGCCAGATCCGAGAGCTCCAACAAGACCTCGGGTGGACTCGGATCGAGGAGCGGGGGCAGGTCGCTGTCGACGGGGCTCGTAGTAATCGTCACCGTACTCCTCGTAGTCTCTGTACTGTCGCTCGTCGCTGTCAACGCCATCGATCTTGTTGGACAGGTTCTTGACCCACGAGTTGACCTTGTTCTTGGTCTCGTTGAATCCCTGCACAACCTGGTTGGAGAAATCCTGCCAGTCTTCGCTCTGGAAAAAGCCCTGGTCATCCTCCTCTCGGTTCTCCCGTCGCTCGTCGTATCGGCCAGAGTACGATCTGTTGGACTCAGTGGAGCCTCTGTATCGCGCGGGTACGCCCCCTGTTCGGTTGGCAGTTCGTCTATCGTACTGTCCAGCCAATTGTCGGGCGAGACGCTCGTCTGCCTCAATCTGAGATCGAGGGGAGTGGATTCGCTGGGCCATTGAGGCGTCCGAGCCAGGACCTCCAATGGGCCGCTGCTGGGGCTGTCGAGCAGGGACGTCGGGCTTGAAGTTGGGGTCGCTCATGGACAGCAGAGCGGTGAATGCAGGCTCCACCTCTCCGCCACTGGCAACCAGAACAGCCTTGATGACAGAGTCCTCAGTGTCAGGAAAAGCCTCCTTGAGATGTGCCTGGGCCTGAGAGAAAGGAGACAGAGGTCTCGGGGGCTTAGCGGGGGGAGTGGGAGGCTGAGATTCGCTCTGAGAAAGCTTGGGTGTGTAGGGTTGCTGGTATGAGGGAGCTGACTCCTCCTCTGTGGTGGTGGTCGTGGTGGTCTTCTTGTCAACGTCGGTTTCGGTGACGGTTTCCGTCTTCTTCTCGTCACCATCCTTGTCTGTCTCCTCCTTTAGGGTCGTCACAGTGGTGGTCTTACCATCATCCTTGGTCTCCTCCTCCTTCTTGTCTTCTGTATCGTCCTTAGAATCCTTGGTGGTTGAATCCTTATCGTCAATCTTGAGGTCTTCGACCTTGTCTTCGAGATCTTCCACCTCAACCTCAGGATTGGGATCCACCTGCTTCAATTCGTTGTTCTTGTTGTTCTTCTTGGCCATTATTGTATACAAACAACCAGTGGTGAGGTGATGGTATGGTCTGTGTGTTTTCGTGTGTACACTGGACCTTATTCAGTGATATCTCGCAGATGCCACCTATAGCGTTATGCGGAGCGTGCATGGCCGGGTAATACAGGGGTTTACGCCACACAGAGGCCTAGAAGAGTGGTTGGGAGACAAGGTTGGCTTAGTCACGAGACATCTCTTCAACGTACAGTCTCCTAGAATCTCTACGCGCTGATCAGAGAACTGCCGCCACAATCTCTAACCCTGATGATTCAGATAATCGAAATGCATGCATGTGCCCAATGACCTGTTGACAATGAACGCGGTCTGTACAGTTTCCCTCTCACCGGTGGTGCATATGCGGCCCTAACCCTTGCAGATCTTGGGACTATATAAACCTGTTGGTGCCCTTCCTCCTCTTGCTCTTTAGATATCAACTCCTATTACTAGAGCTTCCTTTCAGTATGAAAACCCCACTGATCTGAAGTGTGGACACAGGAGAGAGATCAATGTGGAATCTGTACACAGCCGGTTGGGGAACGCTCTTCTTCTTTGTTCCGCGATTGGTAATCTCACCTCTAGTGAGATGAACCTGGCAGGTTCCTACATCCCTTCTTTTACTACGAAAGTTTTTTATAGCTCACGGGGGGCTAAGCAGCAATCATGTTGATTGTTTCAGCCGTTCATCGTATTATAACCCCAGAACCGCACGGATCTGATGTGGCTGAATATCTCTGAGATTTTGCCCTGTCTTACAGTTTGCAAATCTTCAACGGTATCACATGTTCACGGTATGATATTTACGCGTCCAAGAGTGTACAGCGATTTCTTGAACGTTAACGCCTTTTTTGGGGTGCAACCCGGCACCCTTCTCCAATTGCGGAATCCAGAAATGAACTGTAATTTCGAGAAGCCGAACGACTCGATTGTGGTCCCTAGATGGATGAAATATAGGATCCATGTTGTTTTCGGCACCTTTGGGTGAGTTTTTGATACATTTAATCAAAACCGAAATCGCGTTTAAGCTCTTGAGGTCGCAATCTGTTTCCACTTGTGGTCTGCCTGGTTCATCAAGTCATGTTGCATTTGACCAACGTATTTTTCGCAGGCTAAGGGTCGCTTACAATACGGGGTGCATTGTCAGCAGATTGTGTTTTTTTTTTTACAGACGAAACGACAATAGTCTCGTTCTGATGTCAACAAAGTGATCAACTAGAACCTCTCCTTTGCTTAGGTTCGGTATCCGAAAACCAGCGGACATGGCCGAAACTGGACAGATACCGGAAAGCCCGAGAAGTCGAAATTACACCTGTAATTCAATGACTCGGACCTCAGCCACCAGTCGACGGGCCTTCAGACGCCGGGTGGCTTGCGACATGTTTTTTTGTGCTAGCACTCGCGGTTGTCTTTGTGCAAATAATTGCTGTGTTCAGCCAAGACGATGCTGCATCAAGCCACTCGAAGACGCGATGATTGTGCACTCCGCTAATGTTAATGTGTGGAACATGTGGATATGAATAGACAGTGACTCAAGTTTGAGTAGGGCTGAAGAGACGGGGAATGAAAAGATCTGACTTTTGGGTCCCCGTTTTGTGCCTGGTACGGCTTAATTGTTGATTCCCTCTCTGTGGCTAAAAAAATGAGGCTTGACCTCTAAAGCTCCTAACCACTCCAAGCCACATTATCACACTTGCCAAGGCCCAGTTATCTAAGCGACGGTTCCAAATTGCCAGTAACGGCAAGCGCCAAGACAGAAACAGCGAATCTGATATGAGTTGCCAAGAGCGTGATGCGCTGTGGCTTTTGATTTCGTGATGCTCTCATTAAGCAATGTCTCTGATACACCAGTGTATTTAAAAAGGAGCCTGTAGAAGCACTTTTTCTACAGATAGAAACACGCCGCCATCTTTCACATGTCGAAAAAGGAAGAATTTGCAGTAGAGGCTCAGGAACTCTCGTCTTCCGCCTCCTCCGTCACCCAGGCTGATCTCCAGGATGGAGCTGGAACAAACACCAACCCGTTCTCAGACCCCAAAGTCGCCCAGCAGTTCAGAGACCTCTATGAGGAGTCGCAGTACGAATGCCGTCACCTGTTTGACCCCGAGTTCGAATGGACCCAGGCTGAAGAGAAACGAGTCAAGCGAAAACTCGAATGGCGAGTAACGGGCTGGGCCTGTATCATGTTTATGGCTCTTCAGATCGATCGAGCCAACCTCGGACAAGCGCTGGCCGATAACTTCCTGGATGATCTCAATCTGACCACCAATGACTACAACTACGGTAACACCATCTTCTTGGTTTCTTTCATGAGTGCTGAAATCCCCTCTCAGCTTATTTCCAAACGTCTTGGCCCCGATAGATGGATTCCCTTGCAGATCTGTATGTGGAGTATTGTCGCCATGTGCCAGGGAGCTCTGTCTGGAAGAGCTTCCTTCTTCGTCACTAGATGCCTCATTGGTCTCATTGAAGGCGGTTTCATTCCTGATCTTGTTCTCTGGCTGTCGTACTTCTACAAGTCCAAGGAGTTGCCTATCCGTCTCTCCTTCTTCTGGACCACTCTCTACCTCTGCAACGTGATCACATCTCTGCTGGCTTTCGGACTGCTCCGAATTAGAGCTGGAGGTCTGGAAGGATGGAGATGGCTGTTCATCATCGAGGGCTTCATGACCCTGTGTATCGGTATTGCTTCCTTCTTCCGAATGCCTGCTTCTGCCGCCCAGACCAAGACCTGGTTCAGAAAGAAGGGCTGGTTCACTGACCGAGAAGAAAAGATTGTGGTCAACCGAGTTCTCCGAGATGATCCTTTTAAGGGCGACTTCCACAACCGACAGGCCATCACTCCCAAAAACCTCTGGCAGTGTCTTTCTGACTACCACATGTGGCCCATCTACTTCATGGGTCTGCTCATCTACATTGGATCTACTCCCGTTACTCAGTACCTGACTCTAACTCTGCGAGAAATGGGATTTTCGCCCTTCAACACCAACTTGATGACTATTCCCCCCAGTGTCATCCGAATCATTTCTCTGCTGACCCTGACCTGGCTTTCGGAAAAGATCAACCAGAGAGCTCTCATTGCCTTGATTGAGCCGCTCTGGACCTTTGGAGGTCTCCTGGCGCTCAGACTCTACTCAGGAGCCCTGACAGATATCTGGGGCACCTACGTGATCCTGATCCTCATCATTGGATCGCCCTACGTCCACGCCATTCTTGTTTCTTGGGCTTCACGAAACTCCAACACCGTGGCCCAGCGAACCATCTCAGCCGCCATGTACAACATGTGTGTACAGGCTGGCAACGTGATTTCGTCCAACATCTACCGAAAGGACGATGCTCCCCAATACTACCGTGGAAACATGCAGCTTGTGGCCATCTCTGCGGGCTCCGTCGTTCTGTGCTTGCTGGTCAAGGTCTACTACGTCACCATCAACAAACGAAGAGACAAGAAATGGAACGCCATGAGCAAGGAGGAGAAGGCAGAGTACAAGGCCACCACTAAGGACGTTGGCAGTCGACGACTGGATTTCCGATTTGCTCATTAGAAAGATGTTAGAAGTTCACATAGTGTTAAAAAGTGTTGTTAGTACTTAACCGATACTGGTAGACCTTGTACACGAGCACCTTACATTGACTCAATTGGATCACAATCAATACGACTACAGCATTAGATCTCTACAAAATACTGTAAAGTGCCCATTCACGTCATGGAAAATCATAAATTTATTTATACATTAAGCAATGTAGCTTTTGTTGGCTTGAGGATCGCTTATTTGTCCTCCTTGAGCTCGGGAAGCTCCTCGGACTCCTCACCCTCGGCGCCCTCAGCACCCTCGGCACCCTCAGCGCCGCCAGCAAGACCGGCAAGCTTGCTCATGTCAAAGCCGCCAGCGCCACCGGCACCGCCGCCCATCTGCTTCATGAGAGCCTCCATGTCCATGCCTCCAGCGCCTCCAGCGCCACCAGCACCGCCAGCACCTCCCATGGCCTGCATCATGGAAGCCATGTCCATTCCACCGGCTCCTCCGGCTCCTCCAGCGCCTCCAGCGCCTCCAGCGCCGCCCATAGCCTGCATCATAGAGGCCATGTCCATTCCGCCCATGCCTCCAGCACCAGGGGGGCCACCGGCTCCGCCGGCTCCGCCAAGCTGAGAGAAATCAAGGCCCTGGCCCCCCATTCCCATGTCCTCCTCGGCCGGAGGCTCCTCGTCCTGCTCGTCCTCATCAACCCACTTGTCGAAATCGGTCTTAAGGAATCGAAGACGGTGCTTCTCGTTGGTGAGTCGAGGCCAGTAGTCCTTCTCGCACTTGACCTTCTGGAGAATGTAGGAGATGCCTCGGCCGGTCTCGGTCTTTTTGCTGGCCTCGGGATCAATGTCGCCATAGAACTGCAGATCCAGCTCGTACGAGTTGTGATCGTTGTAAGCGTTGAGCTTCAGCTTGTTGCTGGTCAGCTCCACCTCAATGTCCTTGGCATCGGGAATCAGAATCGTCAGGTAGATGATGTTCTTCTCGAGAATGTGCTCGTTGGATCGCTGGGCCCAGGTGACCTCGGGGGTGATTGACTTGGTCTTGTTCATTTTCGGCAATTGCGTCGATGTGTGAAGTGTGAAGAGAAGGAGGAGTTGTGGTGGTGGTGGGCTTGATATGTGCTACCTCTGCTTCTCCACATAAGCTTTTAGGTGTGGGTGCAGATATTCGATGTTCTTCTTAGAACTTCCAGGGCGTGCACAAACGCTAACTGGGCCCCCCAGGCTACGGTCCAGGTGGCAATGCAGGCGGGGGAGGGGAGTTAGGGGAGAAGATTGGGGATGTGGCTAGATGGGGAAGTTTGGTGGTATGAGGCTTGGTTCAGTGACGTCATTGGGGGTGTGCTGGGGATCATCTATCCGTTAATATTGTCATCGCACAGACTACAATCGACCAGCTATTTAGTGTTCCGTGATCCGTCCCACCTCCAAGGCATCATTGCTAAGGCCTCCGATTCTGCGATATGTATGCGTTGTGAGGTTGTAGATCGAGACTTACGTCATAGTGAGGGGGGTGGAACCACGCGGATTAACCTTGCCAATTTCGTTATTTAGATACAACAGAGTCACGTGTCTATGTCGACAATCAATTCTGAACTCCATTGACCATCTCCAATGATCTGATCAACAGCACCTTGTCCTTTTGGCGGTTACAGTACCAATGGGCACCTGTACGCACGTGTATTTTCGAGGCGTGAGTGCCTGATCTGAACGTTTAATTAGAGTGTCGATATGCCCAATATGACAACTTCACACTTCTGCAAGAGATTACAAGAACGAGTACGACACAATATTCTTTCAAATCTGCTCAATCATAATAAATTATTTATATCAAACGCAACGGTTTTTAAATAGCAACAGCTGAATCTGCTTAGAGAACTCGAGAGTTGTTGATTCCCTGGCCTCCAGAGATCCCGGCACCGGGCTGAATTCCGCCCTCAGCAGCGCCCAGGGAAGTAGGGTTGATGCCCTCCTGGCCAGGCTGCAGAAGCTCCTCGTTGTTTCGACCCAGAGTAGGGTGAGCAATACCGGAACCAGAGCCAGCACCGGAGCCAGCACCAGCCTCGTGGTGGTGGTGGTGGTGGTGGTGCTCAAAGACCTTCTCGCCAGGCTTGATCTCGTTGGCTCGAGTGGTGGTGTTGTACTCGGAGCCAGCACCGGTAGCAGCGCCAGCACCAGCAGCAGAGGTGGTGGTGGAACCAGAGTGCTTGCCAGTAGAGTCGTAAGCAGAGCCAGAAGTGCCGTGCTTGCCGGCGGTTCCAGTCTTGGAGTCGTAAGCAGAGGTGCCGGTAGAACCGTGCTTACCAGTGGAAGAGGAGTCGTAAGCAGAGGAGCCCTTCTTGGCGTCCTTCTGAGCCTCCTTCTGGGCCTTCTCGGCCTCCTTCTGGGCCTTCTCCTGCTCCTTGGTGAGTCCAAGAGGGACTCCCTCCTTTCGCTCCTCGTACTCGGAAGTACCGGGGATGTGGGAGAGGAACTTCTCACCGAGAGAAGCCTCCTTGCCATCAGCACCAATGGGGCCGGTGGACTCCTTGCCGGTGGAAGAGGGGTTCTTTCCGTAAGCATCAGAGCCAGTGGAAGAGTTCTTGCCGTAAGCGTCAGAGCCGGTACCGGTGGTAGAAGCGTTCTTGCCGTAGCCAGTCTGGGGGCCAGTGGCAGAAGAGCCGTAGCCGGTCTGGGCACCAGTGGCACCGTGAGAGCCAGAGCCCACACCAGCAGCGCCAGCGCCAGCACCGACACCGGCACCGGTAGTAGAAGAGCCGTAGCCAGTCTGAGCACCGTGAGAGCCGGTGGTAGAAGAGCCGGTACCGAGCTGGTGCTTCACCTTCTCGTTGTGGATCTTGTCAGCGGTGGTCTCCTTGCCTCCGTGAGACTTGTAGTGAGGGACGCCCTGTTCGGAGTAAGTGCCAGCGGGTCGGCCAACACCACCGTCAGAAACGGGGGCGGGAGCACCAGAAGCAGCGCCGTAAGCACCACCAGTGGCACCGGAGCCGGCAGTGGCAGAACCGTAGTCAGAGGTAGAGCCGGTCTTGGAGGTTCCGTGAGTACCGTGAGAAGCACCGTGGGTACCGTGGGTGCCGGTGGTGGAAGAACCGTGAGTACCGTGAGAAGCACCGTGGGTACCGTGGGTACCGGTGGTGGAAGTACCGTAGCCGGTCTGGCCAGTAGAGCCAGTGGCGCCGGTGGCAGAGTTGCCGTATCCGGTCTGAGCACCGGTAGCACCAGTGGCGGAGGATCCGTAACCAGTCTGGCCGGTGGTACCGTGAGTGCCGTGAGTACCAGTAGCACCATGAGTACCGTGAGTACCAGTAGCACCATGAGTACCGTGAGTGCCAGTGGCGGAGGATCCGTAACCGGTGCCGGCCTGAGAAGAGGCACCAGCGGGAGTACCGTTCACACCAGTGGTGGGATCAGCGGAGTAAGAGCCAGCGTTGTTGGCAGTGTTGCCGTAAGCAGGATCAAAGGTCTGGGGGTCAGCAGAGGAAGCGGTTCCAGTGGGTCGGAAGTTATCAGTCTGGCCGGGGACTCGGGTGGCATCGGCGTTGCCGTAAGAGCCCTCGTTGTAAGCAGAGGTACCTCGAGTAGCACCGGGGTTGGTGGAAGGGTTTCCGTGGGTACCCTTGGTTCCCTGGTCGCCTTCGACCCATTCCTCGACCTTGTTTGTAATCTTCTGTCCAATTCCTGACATTGTGTGTGTTTCTGTGTGTGTTTGTAGTGTGATACAGACTCAATTGAGCTGGCCAGAGCCCATTTAAATACTTCTTGGACCTCAGGTACAGCCCCGTAGATGTTGCTACTGCCGTACGTTAATCTTCCTTGTCCTTGCATCTTCTCATTGTTCACCCGCATTTCACTTCAACCCTATTTGGATTGCTACTGTGTCCATGCGGTTTGTTAGGGGTCTTTCTGAGGGGCCAGAAAATCAATTGTTTCATTAATAGAAATGACGGGTGCAATTCTACTGATTGTTTGCAGCTCGACAAGTTTGGGCTGCCACATTTGCCCCAAATCCACTTTCCAGTCTCATTCAGGAGCGTCTTGGCACCAACTTTGTGATGAGCATTGTGACGCAATCCTTGCTTAATCTTATGTGTGTCTCTCGACCGAGGAAGGTCGAGGAAAAGAGAGAAGAACAGGACAACGGTTGCAGTTTCAGCATGTGTGGCGCAGACGGACAGAACAATGAAAAGCCAGATTGAGAACCCCATAGAATCCGATCGTATTTTCGTCCCACATTCTTTGCTTTTCGCCAAGCTGTGGGGGTGAACACTTGTCGTACAGGTACATGAGCACACCAAAGTTCGACACTAAATCTACCCGTTGGAGCCGAGAGATCATACGACCTGACACGAGACAGTAGAATATTAAGATGGAGTGACATTTTTGAATGACTCGTTCGCCACAATCCTTCTTTTCACACGATCGAAAACGAACGCTCAGTTTTAGACTCAGTTTCATAACACGCACAAGATTACCGGTGTGTACTCTATTGATCTATTGTTGCTGTCACATCACTGCAAACGGAGAAATCACGGGTCACACAAGCGCCGCAGATTGCTCTTCGGGGGCCTGCAACTACGTGGCCTTGCATTGGGGTTACGTCATGGGTGCGAATCTGTGGAGCTGATAACATGCATCAAAGTTGCTCATAGCAATGTTCAGATGGGTGGTGACAAGCGTAAGGAGTACTGGCGCATACTGTAGCTGGAGCTATAGCTCTGGGGATCATAACAGTTTGTTCATTCAGCCTTGCCGTCTCAAACACCTTGGCAAGCCTGTCGCATGCTCCCTATGGAAGCCAATTATTTTATGGACTTCGACTGAGCAACTAACAACCTTCCAACTGTCTCTCCTTCTCCTTCTTCTCCTCTCCCCCCCTTTCCTGTTTGACTCTGATGCAGATTGCGCTCTTGCATCATCATACTCTCTCTCCCCCAGTAACCCAACGCAACCAAAGGACCGAACCCTAATGGGCCAAACACAACCTGGCACAACTTACACGTGACGTGATTCTCCACCAATTCAGAAGGGGACCCCATGCCAACAACGCTCAACGACCTCCCCGTTGAGATCGTCCGCATATTAGCCCAGCACATCCCGCCTACCGCTCTCAGAGGCGTCAACAAGCGGCTGTTCCTGTTTGTGGACGTTGTCTATGAAGACCTGTCGCGTGCCCGATACAAGTATGCGCAACTAGGCGAAATTGCATCTTCTCCGGCCATTCGGAGCTACCACAACCACATTTGCAACGGAGATCACAAGGACGGGTCGCGGATATGGAGCGACAACTTCCCTGAGGGCTCGTGGTTCTTCCTCTACCATTTCATGCTGCGAGACGTGCACTACTTCGACGCACAAACCATACAGCGCAGCTCGGAGCTGGAGCGCGAAAAATGCGACTACTACGACGACCTGGCGGACTTTCCAGCTGCTGGCACCTGGAAGTACTTCAGCAAGCCCAACGGCTGTCCGGGGCTGTTTGCGGCTAACGTGCACTGGATTGAAATCAGATACGAAGCCTACCTGGCGTCTGGCGTGTACGACGTGTTTCTGAATCTGCGCACGACGGATTTCCAGTCACTACAGCCGCTCTGTTATTTGGCCATCGAGGTTACGCCCCCGCAAGACGCCATGGTGCGCAGACCGCCCATGAGCGACTTGTCCAGTCTGGGAAACATGTTGCCTGAAAAGACTCAAAATAACCAAAACCTGATACTGAACCTAGGGAGGGTTTCCGTGCCAGAAAGCGCAGACCAAAAGTGGAACCGGCTGTGTGTGGGCATCACTGACCTGTCCAACTCCATCAAGAGACGGCTCATTTTCAACTGTCTGCAGTTCCGTGCAGTTTTGGACTCGCGTCAACAACGCGCCATCAAACCCAGCGAGTACGTTGAGGAGACCGACGACAGCCACACGTGGTGGAGCGTAGACCGCAGCGCCGTTGAAGAAGAGGGGCTAATGTGGGAGGCCCACAAAGAGCTCAACCGCTTGAAACACGACCACTATCTGGAGTCCAACAGCTCTCCAGAGTCCACCTAATCAACCACCACATACTTACTAATCATGCATTACAATACAAGCACGTATTACTATTACTAACAATCTATAAATTACTTGATCAAACGATTCAATCCGAGCTGGTCTCGCTGCTCTCCTGCTGATCATTCTTGAAGCCAGCTTCAATCCTTTTCGTGGGGTCGCTCTCCTCGTTGTATCCAACCACCTGTCCGTCGACCACAACGGGCTCCAGAGTGGTCTTAGGACCCTGGTACCATTTGTGGGCAAACAGATAGTAGTAACTCAGGCAGCCACCCCATACTGCTGCCAAAATGACACATGTGTAGTTCATGGTCTCCTTGGTAGGGTGAGAGGTAGTCTGAGGGAACTCCAGTAGGACAATGGTGAAGGTGAGGTAGAAGCAAGCAAAGGCCGCCACTGCAATAGAGAGAAAGTCGCCCATGTAGAATGGGCCAGGTACGAACTTCTTTCGCCCCCACACAAGCTTGAGAAAGATGGGCATGCCCCAAGCCAAAGCGTTTCCTCCAGCAGATAGAGAGAAGAGAGCGGCTGCGGCGGCGGCGTCAATCATACAGAGACATCCGATAGCAAGAGCCAGCACGGAGTTACCCCAGACACATCGGACGGGGTTGGAGAACTTCACGTTGATGACCTTGAAGAAGTTGGAGAAGGGCAGAGCTCCGTCTCTGGAAAAGGCCCAGGACTGTCTGGAAGCAGCGGTCACGATGGAGAGACCCATAGTCCACTGAAGAATGAACAGAACGACCATGATTCCAATGGCCCAGTTCTTTCCCAGAGTGTCGTAGACGAGCTGAGCCATGGGCTGCTGGTAGACGGTCTCCAGAAGAGGAGTGATGTCATGGGGAATAACAGCCACGAAGACAATGTTGAGAACAAAGCCAAGGAGCCAGCACATTCCGATGGAAGAGATGATACCAAAGGGAACGGCCTTGGAGGCGTTGGAGGCCTCCTCGGACATGTGCACGCAGGAGTCGAACGATCCAATAGTCCAAATAGGACTCAGCCAACTGAGGAGGAAGACCCAGGCTGAGGGCCAGCCGTCGGTCAGGTTATCAATGTGTCCAAACATGTAGGATGCAGAGTTAAGGTGGTGTCTCCCTCCAATAGGCAGCGCAATGAGCATGACGATGATAATGGTAATGTTGGTGTAGATACACACGGTCTGGACTTTGGCCATATGGCTGGTACCGAGAGATCCGACGCATGCATGGGAAATCACACAAGCTGCAAAGATACCGTAAACAACGTAAGGGGAAGGGTTCCATTTTCCATCGGTAGCGATGATGATGACACTGACGAAGATCTGGGCGAATCCGTAATCGATCGACATGATACCGCCGGTGAGACCGAGGGTGTTTGAGTAGCCGACCAGAAATGAAAGAGGCCGTTTGGCCTTCTCGGGAGCAAAGTGATAAGTCCACCAGTAAAGACCTCCCGAGGTAGGTAGGGCAGATCCAAGCTCAGCCATGGATAGACCGACACACATGATGCATCCTGATGCAACAAACCAGCCCCATACCATTCCGTAGGGACCAGCTGGAAGTGTGTATGCGAGGGTGGTAGCGATGGAGGGCAGCAGGCCCATGATGGAGAATGCAATGCCAAACACCTGGAGCAGCGAGAAGTTTCGCGCCAGCTCGGGCTTGTAGCCAATGTCGGCCAGCACGGCTTCATCGTGTTGTCGTACTGACGTTTGGGCTTCTAGTTCTAGTCCTCCCATGCCTTGTCGTTGTTTTGAAGATATTTAGCTGGCAACCGAGGTCCCCTCCATTTCCTTTTATACACAATGCCAGTAGTGGATCCAGTTTCGGCGGGCCAAAGCTAAAGGCTGCGTTTCATAGCTACAGACACATGTAAGGTGGGGTAGAATGGCTAAGATTGGTGCTGTCTATGATATTTGGAGCGAGGGGTACCGGTAGTGTCGACTAGTCGACTCTGCAGGCCCACGATTAGGCGAGATCTTGGCACTCTTGGCAGGGACCACCAGAAAACTGATCATAACCGGACTCTCGTGATCGCGCCGTCTGTCGCCTGTCACCAACTTTGGACGTCGTATACATCCATCGGTTTACAATCTGTTCCTGTGCAAAATGTTTATCGATCGTATTCACGCTATTGGCCACAGATTTACCTTGTTATCTTACTCCTGCTGATAAGGCTCTTCCAGCAGCTTAGAGTTTTGGAACAAGTCATTTCATTTCGCTTAGGCGAGCGAATTCAGAACACGACTGGACGAGACAACGGTCTGGCTCCACTCTATAAGCACGAACTGCTGCTACAAGTAGCTGCTTATGGAAGACAATGCTCGTGATCAAGTCAACAAAGACGGCTAAAGCATCTCTTGGCAGTTCTGCCATCACCCCTAGATTTTAGCACCTGTAAGCTAACGGTCTAAATGTTAAGATTTCCCCTATCAAGCACCCTGATAGCAACACTGCCAACCAGCCACTGTGCACAATCATCGACGTGAGAGGGCTTGGCAGGGGAATATGAACTCTTGGTCAGTGTCGGTCACTACTTGTAGATGATCGTCTTGTTGTGAGGCGCCTAAGAGAACACCCACTTGTAAAGCTACCTTATATACTTAGACCCTCGTCGAATTATCCACAGCTGAGGTGCAACCTCGACAACACGACCTTACACAATCAGAAGGACTCCACAACGATGTTCAGTTTTCTGCAATTTTTGCCGCCCGAATCTATACCTACCCGAATCCTTTTGGTTTTATGCCGAGGGCAGATTGACATAGAATTTGAACTGCGCCACACTTTAACTCTGGTAGAGTGAGAGGGTCTGTAGCCTGTCGTCTTTACATTTCAATTCATGTCTTCGGATGTGCGTCTTTTTTGGTGGGAGTCACGACTTAGATCTGGTACAGTATCTGGTACTTGTTGTTCGCCGCGAGCTACAGACAATTCTACTCGTGGGGGTACATACCCTGTAGCTATTGCATTGATAAATGAGGTCTTATTGTGAGCGCTCTAAGCTTCTCAAAATAGTGAGTCTGAGACATGAGCACGAGCTGACCAGGAACGGGCACTACTAGTAGCCAAAATCAGACCATTGAATGCTTAACATATTGCACTCTTATCAGTTACTGCCCTGCTCGTGCTCAGAATCTTCGTTTTCAACCGTTGACTGTAGCTCTCCTTACACTTCGTCCAAAGTTCAAGTCGCAGTCTCAGTCTCAGACACATACAAGACATAGAACAGGTGATAAAGACAGATTTTTACACCGATTTTTGCATAGAATTTACCCTCGTGCGCTACTTTAAGCATTCGGACCACTTTTCCTGAGACCAGACGGCTCTTTTGCCTCAGATAAGACGTGGTTGGTTGCCCATCTCATAGTCTGCCTGTGAGACAGTGATTTGAAGATTCATTTTGAAGATATGATAGAGCTTGTGGAGAGTCATAAACTTGATCATTGCAATCACAGAGTCTTGAAGAATGTTGAGTTGTATTCTTGGAATTTTTTGGTAAAATTCGAGATGATAGTGAGTGTTAGCCTTGTTTTTGTCAAAAATCTGAAATTTCGCCGAAATCGACTTGTCAGAAAAACATGTTCCGGTGACCTGGGGAATACAAATTTGATATCTAAATATGTATTGGGCCCGTTTTACAAGATACCACCCTTTTTTTTTCAAAAGTCTTCAAAACTGCGACCTACAGAGTCATTTTTCCGGGAAAAAATAAATATCAGTATATATTAAAAGTTCACTGTTTTTGACCGTGCGGCGTCCCCCCTGGCCTAATGGCAAGGCGCCTGTCTACGAAACAGGAGATTGCAGGTTCGATCCCTGCGGGGGGAGTAAGTGCTGCCTCTCGTCAGAGAGCCAGACCGGTTCAACTCCGGTTGCCTTTTTGCCATTTTAAACCGTGAACAGTTTCTGTTGGCGTATTGTATTTATTTTTTTCGTCTCTTATTACACCCGTTCCACTCTTGCTCAGTCTCTCTCATCGTGTTCGCGTTCAGATTTTCAGTTTCGTGCATTAACTTTTTGCATTACAGCATAATTATAGAGAACCAGTCTCATCACCATCCACACAAAACAACCGATGTATCACGATCCATACAAGAAGCACGCTCACGACATTCCGGGTCTGGTTCCTGATGTGAGCCGAGGATCTATGGCTGCTTCCAAGCTTCCCAAGCTGGTGGATCCAGTCTTCAAGCCAGGAGCACTGCCGGTCATTCCAGGAATCATTCCTGAAAAGGTGGAGAAGGAAGAAAGAGATGCCTCGAAGCAGGCTAATGGCACGACAAAGACAAAGCTCAAGACGAGAAAGGAGACCGACAGTGTCAGGTTTATGGCTCCGGGCATTCTTTTGTCTCAGCAGATTCACACGGTCTTCTTCAATGGCATGCCCAAGATTAGCGACAAGGCTCTGGACAACATGATGGGTCTTCTCCCCACGATAGCAGCCTGGGCTCGTCTGAAGGACGTGTGTGGATACAATACAGACTCTGGGTTCATCACTTTCAGCAGTGCGATGGGCGTGGCTGTGGCTCGAAGATGTTTGGGAGAGCTGACTGTGATGGACGGAGAGGAGGAGAAGAAGATCAATGTCACGTGTGAAGAGAACACCATGTCGAAGATTGACGACGTCAACGACTCTTTGATCTTGTCGGAAACTGGCAAGTCACCAGCCAATCTGATTGATTCCATGCAGGCCATTATCGATGGAACTGAGGTTGCTGAAGAGGAAGAGGAGGAGGAGGAAGAGGAGGAGCTGCCGCTCAGTCAGATCACCTTTGACGTCGATCCGTTCTACGACGTCATTGAACCCGACCGAACCAACCTCAAGAACGACATCAAGAACTTTAGAAACTCGGCCATCAATGCTGAGAAGGATGCGCTTGCAAAGAGAGGCGAGTTTGGCAAGCAGAGAATGGCTCGACGAACCACTGCGGCAGAGAAGGCTTTGGGTCCCGTCAACACTTCTAGCGGGTCCTCCAGTACCTCCACGACGAACAGAGCTACTGACAATTCTCTGTCTGAGAAGGAACGAGAAATGTACAGAGAGTTCTCGCGAGAGCTGCACAGCATTGAGAACAGAGACAAGATCTCTGACGAGGATTACGCTGCAGGAATCATGGATAAGAAGGAGGACGAGGTGGAGGATCTGTTTATTGAGGCTCAGAAGAGATGGCTCAGCTACGAGAATGGTCGTCTTCGAGATCTTGTCAGCCAATGGAAGCAGGTTGAGCCTGAAGAGCTGGAGAAGAACAGAAAGACGGCTATTGCCAGACTGGAGGACTACGACGACGACAAGGAGCGGTCCAAGGAAAGACACATTTACTACTACGACCACGCCACTTGGACCCGCAACCGAGCCGAGTTCCGAGACGGCGAGATTCGACGAGAGAAGGAGGAGGCCGAGGAAGGAGAGGAAGCCGAGGTGGCCGCACCCGTTGGTCCTATCACAATCTCCCTCAAGCCCAAGGAGGACCCCAAGGAGGCTGTGGACGTGCTTACCAAGCCTGTCTCAGTACCCGATGTTGGACGCCTTACCGCGTATGTTGGTGAGCAGGTGGAGGAGTTCCTTGGAGCCAAGGAGGAGGATCTTATCCAGTTCATTGTCGACCATGTTGTGGCTGGGAAGAGTGCACAGGAGCTCATCACCGAGCTGGAGGGTCCTCTTGATGAGGAAGGTGCCATTCTGGTGAAGAATGTTTGGGGCTGGCTTCAGTAGAAGGGGAAGTAAAATTAATACGTATTGTAATTTATATCTGCCTTTTTTGTATCTGTGTTACTAATATACATTATGCTAATTACCGGTTAAATATCAAGCTCAATCTCATCCTCGTTGGCCTGGGCAGCAGCAGGAGGCTCAATGTTACCCTTCTGCACAGTCTCACCCTTGACAAACTCCTGAACGGTTCCCTTGGTGACCTCCGCAGCCGTGGTGGCATAGTGGATGTCTGTGTTGAACTGGGCCTGGATAGACCGCTTGATTCGCAACATATCCTTGAAGGTGTCTTCGGTTCCGTGAGCAACCTCAAACTTGTGCCATGCGTCGTAATACTTGACAATCTGAGGATCGGAGAACTGAGATCCGTAGCCGTAGATGGCTCGGGCTCGATCAATTTCGCCCAGCTTCTCCTCCATCTGAGCATAGTCAAGTGCCAGCTCAGAAGCGTCCTTGTTAGGAAGAGACTCAAGAGCCTTGTCGTAGACAGGACGAGTCGCAGCAAGACCAAAGTTCTCCACAGTTCGTCCAATGTAGTACTTGAAGGTCTCTGAGGTCTTGATATGGTCACACATGGCCGAGTACACTCTCATGGCATTCCTCAACAGGCCTCTGTCCTCCTCAAGCTTTCCATAAAGAATGTAGAGAGCCTTTTGTGCTGGGAACTTGGAGATGGCGTCTTCAAACATGTCCCTCAGACGTTCCAGTCCCAACCGAGGAGAGGCCTTCACCAGATACAGGTTCCAGATCTCAAATGCACTATCCTCAAATAACGAGATTCCCTTCTCGTAGACCTTGAACATTTCCTCAAAGTGGTCATTCTCCTCCAGCAGAGTCGCGTAGTTGACCACAAACAATGGCGTCAGCAGATCCAGTGCCATGATTTGCTCATACACCTGTTTGGTGTCTTCAAACGTGCCATACGACTCGACCAGATCGGCGTAGTACGACCACAGGCGCACGCTCTTGTGGATTCGGTCCTGGGCCGTCAGACCCGAGTTGTGGTAAGAGACGTGTGTGTTGGGAGACTCCAGAGCTCCCTTGATGATTTTGACTGCGTTTTCCCAGTGGTCGTTTTCACTCTCGTACTGACTCCAGGCCAGATAGACATCAGCCAGCTCCGATACAGACTTGTAGGGAATCAGAGTGGCCTTGTGGTAGATTTCACAGGCGGTTTCTCGGTCTTCTGCGTAGAACTGAGCCCAAGAAATCCACAGCTGTGAAAACTTTCCGTCAGCCTTGGCAGGAGGAATAGACTGAACTGCCTCGGTGTATGCGGCCACAGTTTCAGCTGGATCGTCGTAAAGGGCAATGCGTTTCTGCCACTCAATGACAGAGTATGGTTCGCGTCGAAGTCGCACGTCCGAAATGAGAAAGGGACGTCGTTCGAGAAGATGGTCCAATTTGGCGATTCGCAAATCGGCCATTGGTGACTCGCTCTCAATCAAATGTGTCACGATTCGCTCCTCAAACTCGGCATATGCATCAAACACAACAGTAAAGTCTCGGACCGTGTTGGCTGTTGTGATTCCGTCCTCAAACACGTCTCTCGCCGACTCCAGATCGCCGTTTCGAACCAGAAAGTTGGCTAGTTGCACCGTAAGCGGTCCTCTCTGATCGGGGAACCGTTTGATACCGGAAGAAATGATCTGTTCCACCGGTGGCTCCAATGTCAGCTTATCGCTCTCTCCAATCAGATCGACGAGGTCTGTCCATAGCGAGTAGTTGTCTCCTGAGGCGTTCAGAAGCTCGATGAAAACCACCGCTGCTTCACCCTGATACCCCATTTCGATCAACGATTGTGCCATGGCCTCCTTCTGATCAGGGTATGCCAGTACATATCGTTTCCAGATCTGCACACTTGTGGGTCCTCCAATCTTTGTTCCAAACAGCAGCGCCAGTTTCAGCACCCGCGGATGTTGCTGTACTGGTAACGACCGTAGCGCCTCGTTTATGACACTTCTGGTCTGGGTCACCTTGGGTTGCAGCATCAGAAACTGCAGATATTGCAGCCAAATGACGGGCATTTTGTGGAGCAGAACGAGGGATTTTTCGTATAGAGCATTGACGCGGTCGTATTCGTCGGCGTGGTTGACTGGATTCAGACCCGTGCACAGACCGCTGCGGAAGTCGAGATACTCCTTCCACAGCTTGTATGACCGCGGTAGGGCCGTGACGGCACGCTCATAAAGAATGCATTTTTGCCGCGCAGTACTCTTGTCGCTTTTGACGGACGAAATGTACCGGATCCATGGGCGCACATCTCCTGGACTGGAGGCGATATCCAATTCGTGTTGCGACATGATGGAGGACCAGAAATTCCATGCTGCTGAATATGCACGTTGGTGGTTAGGGTAGGAGGGTGTATGGTGGGATGGTGTGGCAAATAGGGGGGGTTCTATAGTTGGGTATCGTCCAGATTGTTGATTGTCATTGCTATTGTAGCTGTTTGAAATTGTTGTGGCCTTTTAATCAGCCCTCTTTTCAGCACCTCCATAATCCCTCCACCCGTTCTTACAGTAACTCCCTACCACACTTTAAGTTACCCAGACGTGCTACCGCTAATCTACACCGTCGACGACGTTGTTGCTCATCCTCCAAAAAAACAATGTCGGCTAATAACAGGTGAGTGCCTGCGGAAAGCAAATGATTGGCGTGCTGGAGTCGGACAGGCATGTTCTTGGTGTGTGGAATTGCGCCCAGACCCCAAAAGTCATGTGTTGTCATTATCACCACTACGACCCCGTCATCAACGTGCGATACACCATCCAGCATTCGGAACTAACTCAGAGAAGCCGTCTTTCCGACGCGAATGACCTTGGGAATGATGAAGGGAAAGCTCAAGGGAGCCACCCAGGGTCACAACCTGCTGAAGCGAAAGTCCGAGGCCCTGACCAAGCGGTTCAGAGACATTACACGAAAGATCGACGAGTCGAAGCACAAAATGGGCCGAGTCATGCAGACCGCAGCCTTCTCTCTCGCCGAGGTCACCTACGCCACCGGTGATAACATCAACTACCAGGTTCAGGAGTCCGTCCGATCCGCCCGTCTGCGTGTGCGAGCCAAGGAGGAGAATGTCTCCGGTGTCAAGTTGCCCTCCTTCTCTTCTTACTACGTGGAGGAGAACTCTGACTTCTCTCTCACCGGTCTTGGCCGAGGTGGTCAGCAGGTCCAGAAGGCCAAGGCCGTGTACTCCAAGGCCGTGGAGACTCTGGTGGAGCTGGCGTCCTTACAAACCGCCTTTGTCATTCTCGACGAGGTGATCAAGATCACCAACCGACGAGTCAACGCCATTGAGCACGTCATTATCCCCCGAACAGAAAACACAATCAAGTACATCAACTCCGAGCTCGACGAGCTGGACCGAGAGGAGTTTTACCGACTCAAGAAGGTCCAGGATAAGAAGGCCCGAGATACTGCGGCCCGGGATGCTGAGATGAAGCAGCAGGCTCTGGAGGCTGCGGGCAGAGAGGAGAAGGTCGACCATGCCGAGCAGACCCAGTCTTCTGCCGACCTGACCGCTGACAAGGATGATGATGTCATTTTTTAAACTAACGTGGGTATCTGTCTATAGGATAGGATGATTTTGAACTGAGAATGTAGTGATGTGTAAGAGATGGAGATGGCCAATATGGTAGTTCCAGCAGGGCTGATTTGATTCCTCTCGCTGGATTGTACTGTAGCCATGGTAACCGCCATGCCAGTCTATGTCGCACTATGTCATCCAATGTAGTCCACCTTATATTGGTGATGCATAAGTTGCACAAAACCAACCCCAAATAGATCAAAATGGTATATAGAGGTCACTTCCCTCTTTCTTTCTCCTTCTTCTTCTTCAGCTCTTCCCACAACTGACACAGACAAAGCAGACAGCCAGAACACAGACAGACAACACCTCTGATACCCTCCTACAATCCTCCCTACCAACACAGCTCGTCGCCCTTCCGTCTCGTCTTGTCTCGTCACTTGTGTCTGTCTCTTTGTGCCCAGAGAGCTAGAGTGAGTATTACTTTGATGTTGCTGGAGGTTAGTCTTGGGGTACGAGGATGGATCACACAACTGAGGCAGGTGCTCTGCTGTCCATGTTGCGTCCATTCTCTGCTGGTCACATGAGTGCCATTCCGCACAGATCTTCTTTCAGATCCTACCTCACACACACTGTCGGGGCCCGCTGGTCTTGTACGTACCTACCCTGTGATCACCTTACACCACCATGACAACCTCCATCCATGAGCTCCCTACCGTTACTCACGCAGAACGCAGATTTCAGCGGCAGGACTTTGCTGCGTCAGAAAATTGTGAGCCGCTTCTAACACATAATACCCGATTCGCCATGCCATCAAGAGCATTACCTCCATGGAAGTCTTCGTTCTTTAAAGAACTCAGCCCCCGATACGAGGTCACAAGTAAGTTACAGCTCCACTTTCGATAATGTACACATGTTTTAATCTGATATAATCTAATCATACATAAATAATTTATTGGTTCTTGTCTGTCGCTATCGCTGTCGCTGTCGCCGTCGACTAGTTTGCGTTGTTGGTGAGCTGACCGTCAATGCCAATGGTAACAGCACCGGCCTTGACAAGGGCAGTCTTGAGATCGTCAATGAGATCGTCGGGGTCCTCGATACCGACACAGAGTCGAATGAGGTCCTCGGGGAAGTCTCGCTCTTTTCGGGTCTTTTCGTCGATGGAGGCATGGCTCATCTTGCAGGGCATGGAGATGAGAGAGTTGACACAGCCGAAAGAGACGGAAATGCCCCAGATTCGGGCAGCCTCGACAATCTTTTCCGACAGAGCGACGGAGCCGGTTTCGAACGAGAGAACGGCTCCGGCGCCGCGCGACTGCTTCCAGTGCAGATCGTACTGTGGATGCGACTTGAGACCGGGGTATCGGACCTTGAAACCGGCCTCATGCAAAAAGTCGGCCACCTGCTGTGCGTTTCCCTGCTGCTTTTCCAGTCGGACAGACAGAGTCTTGATTCCTCGCAGCAGGAGCCACGAGTCGAACGGAGACAGACCGCAGCCGGATGCGTTGATTGTGAAAAAGAGTCGGTCGCCCACCTTGTTCTCCCGGACGGCCAGAACTCCAGCCATGATATCGTGGTGACCGGAGAGGTACTTTGTTCCGGACTCGTAGACAATGTCGGCTCCGAGCTCCAGAGGACGCATGAGCAGTGGCGACAGCATGGTGTTGTCGACACACACGAGAGCGTCGGGGTTGCCGGCATGGGCAGCGGCAGAAAGACCCTGGATGTCGCAGACCTTGATGAGAGGGTTTGTTGGCGACTCCAGCAGCACCAGAGCGGTCTTGGGGCCAAACACCTTGGAAGCAGACTCCAGGTTGGTTGTGTCGACGTGGTGGACAATGATTCCGTTGTTGTCCTTGAGGTATGTGAGCAGACGGTTGGTTCCTCCGTACAGATCGTCTCCGGTGACTACTTCATCGCCGGGCTTGAGCAGTCGGGTGACGACATCGAGAGCGGTCATTCCCGAAGACACGGCCAGAGCCCGAGAGGCTCCCATGATCTTGGCCAAATGTCGCTCAAGAGCGCTTCGGGTGGGGTTGCCGCTACGGGTGTAATCGTACTCGCCCATGTTGCTCAGCGACTCCTGCTTGAAGGTGGCGGTCTGGAAAATGGGCACACTGCTCGATCTGTGGTACTTGTCGCCCCCTTCTCCGGCATCGGTGTAGACGAGCTCGGTTTCAATGGCATACTGTCGTCTCTGTCGGGGAGAAGACAGAGCGGGCGAGGGAGGCAGGTCCTCGGACTCGGTGGAGGTGTTGAGTTTTTCCAGCTTGCTGGCCAGATCGTTGAAAGACATGTTGCTGGAGGTGTAGTAGCTAAAGAGTGGTTTGAATCGTCGTGCTACTATATCTCGGGCTCAATGTGACTCGGGTATGTGTCACGGGCAAGGTTTGAGATCATGTGATATGGCGATTTGAGCGCTTAGGATGGGTGAAGGTGGGAGGTAGAGAGCGAGAATATCAACTGCTCTGCTCTATCTACACTACACATACCCACTCATCGACTTTCTACAGCTCTGGCACCCCCTACCCCATTTTACACATGTCATCGACCGGGGGCCACTATCGATAACGTGTGGACAAATTGAATTTTCGGTTTGGGCAGAAGTGCAACCTTAGCGTCTTGGTCGAAGCTGCCCCGCAATGTCCAAGTCGACAGATACATGGCCCCGTGCGTATTCGCAGCATGTAGCGGCAGGCAGAAGTAGCCATCAACCGGCGGTATTCTCGTTTATGATTGGCACGGGGCTTCCGGTGGGTGGCCCGGAACAAGAGCTAGGCGTTTTTAGTCAATGTTTTGACCATTTTCGCCTCTGAATTTTCACTTTCACAGTCTCGAGAAGGGGGCTAAAAACAAAGACGGATCAAGACTGGGACAGACTCCTGATCCTTCAAGTTTGAAAAATTTCAAAGCGATAATTATCCGACACCGCATTGAATAATATGCGCTATGGGGTGGAATGTGGCTGTGTGTGTGAAGCAGGGGCTGTTTGGGGCTTGTTACCTGAAATTCTTTGGGAATAGTTAAAGAAAAAGGTGTGTTTCAGTTCGGTGTTCCTTGAAAGGTGGCAGTACATGAAATATGTCATTCGCTATATTTTTAGCAGTTTGTCAACAAGTCCATGACCGTATACCCCTTGCCGTGCGTAACTCGAGTTGTCTTCCTGACCTTTTGATCAAGTACTGTAGGTTTTGTTGAGATTTAGTTGACTGACTCACTAGTTTAGGTTTTTAAGACTATACACCTGAAAGATACGTCCAACCAACAAGGCGAGTATCCGAGTCTTCTGCCCAATACATGCAAATACAACCATCTACAAACACTCCGTATCTTGAAAAGAATTAACTATGTAAGTTGAATAAATAACGTTAGGTCTAAGTCCATCCCAAACTGTTTTCGCTCATAACCGGCTGAGAAATCTGTGCCCTCGGCACAAACGACCTCTGATTATTTAACACCGGGCTGTGGTGCGTGTGAGAATGAGAAGGCACACTGTCCGCATCAAAGTTGGAAGACTCCGTGTCGTCAAAATACCGCGATCGGACCGAAGAGCCAGAGTCGGACGAGTCCAGAGCCATGGTCTTCTTCTTTCGGTATCGCTTGGAAACGAGGAAAATAGCTCCACCGTAAGCAAACGCTCCCACAATGGCGCCCACAGCAATGCCGACCGTCTTTCGGTCGACAGGAGTGGAGCCAGTGGCAGAGCTGGTATCGATGGATCCGTAGGGGTTAGTTCCGCCGGCACTGCCGCCAGCGTCCGCCTTTTTGTTGCCGCCGTTCTTGTCAGAACCGTCTGCACCGTTGCCAGCGCTTCCGGCCTGGCCGGCCTTGGCGCCGTTGGCGTTGCCGTTGACGCCCTCCAGACCATTGCCAGGGCTGCTGATGGTCTCGGAGCCCGGAATCAGAGGGATACTGGGGTCGATGAGGTTCATCAGCGTCTGGATGGAGGAGTCGGGGTTTCTGTACAGCTTTGAAGTAGGGGTGTGCAGCAGAGCAGTAAGAGTAGAAACCTGGTCAGAGGGAATGTAGGCGAGAGCCAGCGACACAATGTAGCCAGCAGAGGCCGAGTCGTAGGGCTGGATGTTTCGCATCGACACATTCTCGGCGTCGACACCGAGACCGTAGCCAACACCTTCGGGAAGGTAGTGGAAGATCTGGGCGACGGAAACGGGGTTGTTGACAATGAAGGGGTAGTTGAGGGCGTAGGTGAAACCAATCTGGATAAGAGTAGAGTCCTTGGGCGAGTCGGGGAATCCGTCGGAAGGAGCAATGATCTTAGGAAGAGAAGAAGGAATACCGGAGGCGGTGGCGGAGGCGGTAGCGGTGGCCACAGCGTCGCCGGAAGTGAAGTCGGCACCAGCCTCAAGGGTGGAAGAGGCGGACTGGGTAACAATAGCGGCAGGGAACCAGTTGGAGGTCTCCGAGGTGGTGCCAGAGGGAGCAGGAGCAACCTCAGTGGCAGAGGTCACAGCGGGGCTGGCAGTACCAACCACGGCGGCGCCCGAGCTGGAGACAGAGGAGACCTCGGCGCCAGCAGCAGCCTCGGAAGTGCCCTGAGCTCCAGCAGCAGTGGAAGACTGCACGACGGCAGTGATCTCAGAGACTCGAGAGGAGACGTCGACAGAAGAGCCAAGAGCACTAGTGAAAGGCTCGTCGGCGCTGTAAGACGACACGGGCAGCATACCGGCAGCGGTGGAAGAGGCTCCAGCGGCCTGCTCGGCAGTAGTGGTGGGGACCACCTGAGACACAACCTCGAGAGAAGACTCCTGAGAGACGACAGCCAGAGACTCGGTAGAGGCCTCGGGAATGTAGGGGCTCACAGAGGAGAAGGCATCGCCGGAAGAGAAGGCAGAAGAGACAGCGGCAGGAGCCTCGGCGGTGCTGGAAGACAGCAGGTCGACGGTGGTGGCAGCCGAGTTGATCACCTCAGAGGTAGGGGCCACGGACTCGGTGGACTCAGTGGTGGAGGGGGGAATGTAGGGCTCCACAGAAGAGAATCCAAGGTCGGAAGACAGCTGAGAAGGAATGGCCGAAGCGGCAGCCTCCTCGGTGGGGGTGGCAGAGGTGGTGGTCTCCAGGACAGAGGTGGGGATAACGGGAACGACCTCGCTGGAAGTGGTCTCGGTGGCAGTGTCAGTCTCGGAAGGAGACCAGGGGGCCACAGAAGACATACCAGAGGGGAAGGCAGAAGAAATTGTGGGCTCCGCGGGAGTCTCCAGGGGAGTGGAGGGCACGGCAGCGGAGGTGAGATCCTCGGTGGAAGAGGTCTCAAGAGGCAGCTCCGAGGTGGCGGTGGGAGTCTCGGTGGTTTCGGTGTCGGTCCAGGGAATCACAGAGGTGAAACCAGCGCCGGAAGAGACGGGGATCTCAGAGGGGTTGGCGGTGCTGGTGGGCTCAGGGACAGCCTCGAGAGTGGAGGAGGTCTCCAGGGTAGAGGTGGGGACGACGACAGGAGGGACGACCTCGGTAGAGGAAGTCTCGCTGGTAGTCTCGCTCTCGGTGTCAGTGAAGGGGAGCACTGAGGTGAACTTGGAAGCACCCGACTGGTTGGACACGGGAGGCTGCACCACTGAAGCCTGAGCGGTAGAGGTGGTCTCAGCGAAGGAAGTGGGGGCCACAGGGGTAGTGGGCTCCTCGGTGGAGGTCTCCTCGGTGGAAGTCTCGACGACAGCGGTGGAAGTCTCCTCGTTAGAGGTCTCCGTGGTGGAGGTCTCCGTGGGAGTGGGAGATGCAGTCTCGGTCTCCTCGGTATCTGTGAAAGGCAGAACAGAGGAGAACACTCCAGCTCCTCCAGACGAGGCAATCACCGGTCCTCCTGAAGACACAGGAGGCGCCACAACGGGAGTGGTGGAAGAAGTGGTGGCAGGCTCCCCGATAGGAGTGGTCTCAGTGATGAGAGTTTTGGTATCGGAAGAAGTGCTGTCGGTGGAGGAAGCCACCACAACGGGGGGAGAAGAAGTCTCGACGGGAGCCGCCGAGCTTTCTCCAACGGTCACAGTAGAGTCCACCGAGGAGGTCTCCTCTGAGGACGCCACAACCACGGTAGAGGTGGTGGGGGCGGGGGCCTCAGTAGAAGTCTCGGAGGAGGATGCTGCCACTGCTGAAGACGGCTCGGAAGCAGAGGAGGATGTGTCTGCAGCTGGAGACGAGGGGGAAGCAGGTGCAGGTGCAGCGACTGTGGAAGAGGTGGCAGTCAACTCGGGGGAAAATGACGACGACTCTTGAGAGGAGGCCTGGTTGGTGGTATCGAAAAGGGTGGCCTCCGAGGGACGGCCTCCAGAGGGGTTGCCGTTGCCGTTGCCGTTGCTGGAGCCGGGAGGGGTGGGTCGAGGGGTGGCTGTCTCTGTGGAATTGAACTGCGTGAGCCAGGACTGGCCCGAGGTCACGTCGTCGAACCAGGACGAAAACAGCCCGTCGAATCGACTGCTGGATAATTGTCGGGAGGTGAGCTCGGTGGTGGTCTCCGCGGTAGCCTCTGTGGGGGTGGAGAACTCGGGCGAGGAAGGCTCGGGTCCGGGCACAACGGGTGCCGAGGAAGGCTCAGGAACAGCCACGACCGGCGAAGACGCGGGAGGGGCAACGGGAGCCACCGAGGACGCCACCGAGGGGATGACGATGACCGTGGTCTCGATCGAGGCGTACGACGAGACGATTTCGGGCTCGGGAGCCACAGGGGTAGAGACCTCTGGAGACGCCACTGGTGGTGACGAAGGCACAAAAGGGTGCACTGGGGACTCTGATGCGGACGCGCCGGCCTGTTGTGTGAAGAGCTCCGTCTCGGTCTCAGATATGCTGCTTGGTTCGGTTAGCTCACTGGATGTGTTTGACCCGAAGAACCACTGACGCCTTGCGAGACGCGGGTTAAAGTGCTTGGGCTCCTGTTCCTTCGACTGGAAGGGAAACGCGTCGGCCGACGCCATCAGCGAGGCGACGACAGCCAGGAGTTTGGCGGACTTCATGACGATTTAACTGTGTAGAATAATATGCAAACGAGTGAATGAGTGGACTGTGGTTAGTATGGAGTTATGTCAAAACTTGGCATGGGTTTTTTTGGCAAACAAAGGGAATGAAGAAAGACTGGTGGAAATTGAGTGAGGAAAAAGTGAGTGACAAACATTTAACAAAAACAAGTAATAATTATCGTCGAGCTTGGAGCATCATCTCAACCCGACATTATGGTCAACACATTTTTATCGACCCATTTTATCTCATTGGTCGTGTCGTGTATTGGTATCACATTTCGCACATTCCAGAGCTTATCCTTATTTGCGTGTGTGTGGGAACGCAGTGTGTTGTGAGTGTGGGTCGGGAGGAAAAAAACACACGTCCAATGTAAGGAGGAAAACGAGTGTCGATGGTGGTGGTGGCGTGGTAATATAACGTGCATCATCGAGTGGCGGCCCGCAACTGTCGCATGGGCCCGCTATGCTATGCTCTCCTCCTTTTGCCCCCTCCTCCATTGCTCTCCCGCTGTCGGTGGTCTTTTCTCGTCGTGAGTGTTCTTGTCGAAAATGCCCAAAAAAAACCCATAAACCCCGTTGGAGATGAAAGCCTCGGCTCGTCGGAACCGCCGTAGAGGCGCTCTGAACCCGCCCGTGTCGCTGATACTCACCCTCCACGCACAAACCAGGTGCGGGATAAAATGTGTTAGAACGTCGTGTCGAAAAGAAGTGGATGAGAATTCAACTTTTCTTGCTTTGGGCCCAAATGCACTTTTGTATGTTTGGCCCTCTCCTCTGCCCACACAAGGTTGAAAAGGGATAGGATAGGGGTGCGTTTTGGCGTCTTTGCTTTTGCGCTTTTGCCCGAACCAAAACCATAACCACTGACCTTGTTTGTTCTGGTGCAGCCACTTTGAGTGCAGACATGGGCTTGAAGACAAGGGTATGACAAACCTTGTGTGGAATGAGGGAGAATGTAGGCGCAGAGGGTTCAAAGGGGGGAGGCAGCCGGCGTGTCTGAATAGCAGACTGACGAGATTTGCTAGAGGTTGGCAGGCTTGCAGCCTTCTTTGACTGCTCTCCAAATGGTCCAAATGACTGCTCACACACCCTGGACCCTGTCTGGAATGTGCTGAGCTATACTGTACTGTAAGTTATAGAGTCCTGCCTAGCTCAGCCATCTGGTCGGTAATTATACGGCCGCCGTCCGCTTATAGTCATGTTTGTTATCTACCCGTACACCGTGCTGGATATAATATTTTCGCCCGGTTCCAGCAACTTCAATATGACCCCTTCGTGACGCAGCACGAACGGTATACTCTAGACTAGACCCCTAGCAAGACCCCCACGAAACACCCAACAACAGTGTCACGACAAGTACAGTAGCCAACACCTCCTGGCAAGAATGTCGGCTAATGGTGAGACTGACTAACATGGGTGATTGCCTGGTGCTAATACAGCCTGTTAGTGCAGCTCCGTTATCCATAGCCCATCAAGTGTCATATCTCGTACCACGGTAATACTATGCGCGCGTTTTCGTGTCACTGCAAACAGGCTAATGAGACAGCCGGTCTATGGGACGATACGATGTGAGTACATACTGTACAGGGAGCCCTTGACGCAGAGATCCAAGACAGCTGTACTCCGTACTCGGACCCTGGTATCGTACTCGGGCTTGCGCCGTCGTATCCGTTCACAAGAACCAACCCTTGGTTTGTCATAATGGCACTGCTTACACTGTAGCACGCGTAATCATGCTCTGTTGAAGCCCCTTGTATTAAGCTGTGGAGGTGCTTAGAAGAGGTGTATTTTGGCCGAGCTCGACATTTGAGTTGGCGCTAGAGCGATTGGGACAGTAGCATCAGAGTTTGGAGCTTCTCGCCTGTTGACAGCATGATGTGCTCAAGCGACTTATCACGGCCATGCCGGGCACATAATAAAAGTCTGGCAGCCTCGTTAAATTGGCTCTTTGATTGTTTTGACGTGGCCATTGATAGGCATGGCAGATAGACCGACAGATGTGGCACCTACTCGCTCGTAATGAACCCTCGTACTGATCTACACCTTATGTCTATGGTCTTGTGAAACCTTTACAGAGTCGCTACCGAATCGAGATGGACAAACACTATTTTCTGTGGGCTTGACATTGGCACTGCATCAACTAGAAACAGCAACGTGTCTAGTGTTTCAGAATCAAACAATCTGTGCATGGGTCTGTAAAAAGGGCGTATCGTGGAATGTGGGTAGCGAGCCCTTCGAGATGCCTTCGACGGAATGTCTTTTTACGAGTATTCTTTCAACGGTCACTTGCGACTAATTACTTCCACACGTCAATGTCAGTCGCTATACCCCCCCCCGTTCGTATGCTCACCCTTGAGTGTCGATCAATCATGCAATGCTGTTGATCGACATCTCGCCAATGTGCCAATGTGTGTGCGGTACCAGTCGGCAGTGTGAAACCTGTCCACTGGGCGCTGACCATTCTGACGTCCTCCATCAAACATTCTACAGGAAGGGCCTAATGAAGCTTTACATCACGTCGGCGCAGCATGTGACTTCTAACAACACTGGAATACTGGTGGGTACTCGTGCTTACACGTCCAAGAGCACCATCTACACCCCCTCCCTATGTTCTGTCTCACATGGACCCTTTATGCGCGTGGCGGCTTATCCAGGGATTCGATGGTGAGAATCACTTCCGTTTGGGGACACAGGGAGAAGTAGAGATCGGCGCTTGCCAGAGTCTGGATGCTTGACTGGGGGCTCTTAGGCTTTGGACAAGGCTGTGCTTAGGTTGGGCTTTCTGCACGAGTGGCAGAAAGGGAAAAAAAAAGTTTGGCCGGACGTACCAGGACTCACCACGGGCACGCTAAGCCGTGGACAAACGACCGCCAGATGCTAACCCGAGCTCTCCAGAGCTAACGGCCATTTGCATCCGTCAAGTCTCTCTGCTAAAGGGCCCTCTTCGGAGTTTATTTGGATCCCAGACAAGCACCCATACGCCAGGCAAATGCCAGACAACGGGAGGGACTCTCTTGTCCTCCGTGGGTCGCCGTTAGACGGCATTTACCAGAACGGATGTCGTACAAATAGTCGCACTTGTAGCTCGTCTCCACGTCACATTGACCGTCCCATGATCCCTGATCCATGTTCCATGTTCCATGTTTTGATTAAGTGGGCTAGCTTACTGCCCGCAATTAAATAGTCCAAGAGGTGTGGCTAGAGGTGCATCGAGGTGGAGCTATGAGCTACGAGATGGTGTGTACAGTCGAGACGGTAAG
Organism: Yarrowia deformans; assembly: GCA_900519085.1. NCBI lineage: Eukaryota > Fungi > Ascomycota > Dipodascomycetes > Dipodascales > Yarrowia > Yarrowia deformans. The sequence continues at coordinate 1,076,957 of ULGY01000007.1, read as the reverse complement.
TACAGCCGAGACGGCATGTACTGCGTGTGAGTAGAGTGGGTGCGAATAGTGCCAGAATGTTTCATCTCCTGATGTCGTACTCGTACGTTTTGTCGTACGATTTGACCGTGCCCATACCACTGTAGACGACCTTTTCCATTCTGCCAGACTGCCTCTCACCAACAGTGAAAGACCTTTTCCATTCTGCCAGACTGCCTCTCACCAACAGTGTATTTTCAGCCTCTCCGTTTTGAGTGTCAACATTCATTTGGGAGGTTGGCAGTGCAGTTGTGATGTTTGGCGGAGTCCGGTGTGACATTTTGTATGGCCAAGAGGCATAGTAACTGGATCATTTTGGTCTGCTCTCTCTTATGGGTCCAGTGGTCTATTCTTTGTACGGAATTCGACATTTCTAATTGTAGAATCTCTCACTGAACCGTCATGTCCAAGATGGTTATCTATATACACCTGCCAAATAGGAGACATACTTGTAGTGTTTACAGCACGGCGGTTAATCTTGTGAGATCGTACTGATTGATTTTTTTCAAAAATAAAACATTAAAAATAAGAACAATAAATCCAATTGACTGCTACACCAGCACAGTTTACCACCAGTGCAATATTCCAACGTAGCATCCGCTACGCCCTGTACAACCACAGCAACACAATTGTACGATACCCCCTTTCCCCCTTCTCCCGCCTCAGAGATACACTTCAACTGATCTTCACATGGAATCGTTTCTTTTTTTTCCCGCTCAGGCAGGCAGCGCTTACCCTACTTTTTGCCAAACTCAGACCCCCCCCTCCCTTCGTTTTCGTTGACACCTCCACAAATTTACTTGTGAATACTTGTCGCTGACACGGGGTTACCCGGCCTGATTGCGGCCGTTCGGGTGCGGCGCGGAAATTGCATATGCAAAGAGCTCTGCTCATGGGCAGCAAAGATGGTTGGATAGTGGAAAAGTCACGTGACCTCACAACGCAGCAATCTTGCTATCGCGATCGAACAGCACAACGAGTCGTGTGACGGGGAAGAGGGTAAAAGCAGTAAAGAGAGCACAGTCACAACTGCCGTAATCCAACCCGAAAGTCGCGAGGATGGCTCGGAAACACCCTCCTACATACCCCTTTCAAGGTCCCCAGATTTCAGTTTCGAAAGCTTAATCTGGATCATCAACGCCTTGATAGGCAGCATTGACAATCGTTCCCAGACCCGCTCAGAGCATTCTACACATCACAATGCTTCAGCAACGAATCTGGAACAACTTCAGAGCCGCGGCATCGACGTACCAGTCGACAGCCCGAGCCTTCAGCACCTCTCCTCGTGGATTGCAACACCAGCGAAACCCGTTGGAAGAGTACGACTACCGAGTCAAGAAGGGCGTTCTCAACGATGACCCTTACCAGCGAAAGATCATTGATTCTCTAATGGAGATCCACAAGAGCATTGAGAACTACCATCCCAAGCCCGCCCAGGAGCCCTCTTGGCTGGGACGACTGTTTGGACAGAAGGAAACCACAGACGGCAACCTCAAGGGTATCTACCTGTACGGAGATGTTGGCTGTGGAAAGACCATGCTCATGGATCTCTTCTACGACACCATTCCCAACCATCTGACCAAGGACCGAGCCCATTTCCACAACTTCATGCAGGACGTGCACCACCGATACCACGAGCTGTACGAGGAGCGAGGTTCCGATTTCGATGCCTCTCCCATTCTGGCCAAGGAGATTTCCCAGCGAGGAAACGTTCTGTGTTTTGACGAGTTCCAGGTCACCGACGTGGCCGACGCCATGATCCTGCGACGAATTATCGAGCTGCTTGACAAGGACGGCGTTGTGCTGTTCTTGACTTCTAACCGAGCCCCTGATGAACTGTACAAGAACGGAGTTCAGCGAGAGTCTTTCATCCCCTGTATCGAGCTGCTCAAGGAACGAACCCGAGTCACCTTCATGGAGTCCCCTACCGATTACCGAAAGGTCAAGAAGCCCATGGAGAACGTCTACTATTTCCCTGAGTCCGAGCCTCCCTTTACCAAGACCCTTGAGGATAAGGACATTGCCCCCAAGGCCAAGGAGCACGCCGACAAGTGGTTCCAGTACTTTTCCCAGGACGGACCCATCGACCAGGACGCCTTTGTCGAGATCTGGGGCCGAAAGCGACACATTCCCAAGTCCTCCAACAGAACCGCTCAGTTCAAGTTCCACCAGCTGTGTGGTGAGCCTCTTTCTGCCGCCGACTACATTGGTCTCTGTAACGCCTACGACGCCTTTGTCATCACCGATATCCCCTGCATGACCATCCAGGAGAAGGATCTGGCCCGACGATGGATCACCTTCCTGGATGCCGCCTACGAGGCCAAGAGCAAGCTTGCCGTGACTGCCGAGCGACCCTTTGAGCATCTCTTTGCCGACAACAGTGACGTGACTCACGACAAGTCCGACAAGGAGTCGTTCCAGAAGATTGCCGACGAGATGGGCATCGATGCCACCGTCATTGCCTCCGCCGGAATGTTCACCGGAGAGGAGGAGCGATTTGCCTACGCCCGAGCTCTTTCTCGAATCCACCAGATGAGCACCACCGACTGGGTCGAGCAGCGAGTCGGCAAATAACCAACTATATAATAGATAGACACTTACTAGAGCGGTGTGCGATGGTAGCTATGACTAAATGTAGACATTCATACAAGATCAATTGGAAAGATTGTGGGTTTGGACTCCGATCTGACACCAATGGGATTGCTCTAGTCGCCGATACTAGGCCGCCGTACTCTCTATGGCCAAATACGAACCACGATCAGTGATCTAAGTAAAGCTAACCCAAAGTAGCAGAGCAGAGCAGAACACCCTTGGGCACGTTAATTATTGACGCCTTGTGTGACGAAGAACATAAGTTCCTGAAGAGGGTTGATTCAGATAGATTGACGAGCCCTTTTTTAAAAAGCAGCCCACCTCTCTACAGTACTTTTACACAACCACAACCCCTTATCTCACCCCACTCAACAAACAAGTCAACTAAATAACCTCTCTGGTCACTCCACCAGATATACCCCTAGAGCGGCCGAATTCAACAAGAAACATTTTTGACACAATATCAACCTGAAAAGTACCACACTTCCCCTTCTAGAACCACCAACACTTGTCTAGATCGCCCAATATCGCCCACTGCCCTCCTCCACCCTAACTTTAGCCCCACACATTTCATGTCCGTGCTTGCATATGTGGGGAAGGAAGTACAGCCGTTCAAAGATTGTCTGAAGGGAAACAACCAACTCACCACCAAGCACACCCGCAATGCCGCCTCTACCGCTCACGTTTCCGCTCGACCAATCAAAAGACATAATTTGCCTGTCCAATAAAGGCACCTACTATGTCCTCGAATTGAACGCGCCTCCGGATAACAGACTGACTCCGTCTTTCATCGAGGCATTCATCCAGGCTCTGGACACTCTCAAGTTCTACTACGACCCCAAACCAGTGGTGACCACGTCGTCGTCGCCCAAATTCTACTCCAACGGCCTCGACTATGAATTGGCCCAGAAAACCCCGGACTTCATGGGCAAGTACTACTACCCTCTTCTGAGAGCCTTCGTGGACTTCCCCTGGCCAACTATCGCCAACATCAATGGCCACTGTTTCGCAGGAGCGTTTTGCCTGGCTGCCTTCCACGACTACAGAGTCATGAACCCGGCCAAGGGATGGCTGTGTATGAACGAGCTCGAATTCGACGCTCCGTTGATGGGACCTCTCATGTCCATCTACATGACTAAGTTTGGAGCGGCTGTGACCCAGAGAATCTCGCTCAACGCGGAACGCTTCACGGCCAAAACGGCCCTGGAAGCTGGACTCATTCACGCCCAGGGATCATGGCCAGAGGTGGAAGAGATCGTCAAACGAGTGGGAAAATACTCCAACCGAACATTCTACCGCCAAATGAGAGCAGGCATGATGAGAAACGTTTTGACAACCATGGACTACGCCAATGAAACCCGGATTCTCAATGAACAAAGAGACAGACTGTGGAAATACGAAGACGACCACAAACCAGAGATTGGAAAGCTTCTCAGCAAGCTGTAACCAGTAAGGTACATACGGTACAAGTGGTATATATATTTAGTTAATACGTACACTAACATGCTCAATATAAATTACTGGGGGATAGAGCGTCTAATTGTGATTTTCAGGTTGAGGCCCATCAAACTTATCTCATGTACTCTCGCATGAAATCGCCCACCTTTTTCCCACCCTGCTCAAAGGCGTCCTTCAGACCTCCAAAATCCTCTCCGGCCACGTTCTTGACCCGCTCGGCAAGATCGGCAGCCATTCGCTCCAGATCGCTCGAGTGGTTCACCATGGCCTGCTCCTCCTCCTCGTCTCGGCCAAAGTAGGACGACGACGAAATGGCCTTGGAGCCGGAGTACGTCTGCAGACGCTCCTTGGCCTCCTTCTGAGCAGCAGGGTCGTAGTCGGACCGGCCAAAGAACTGGTCCGACGAAATGCCCTTGGATGTCTTGAACTTGTTGAGTGTCTGGGCAGTCTCCTCGTCCGGAGGCACGTAGGTAGACTTCTTCTTGGTCGACTCCAGCTTGTTCTCGCCGGCAACCATACCGAAGCCGAGCTTCTGGAACTTCTGCTCGACCTCCTTAGTGTTAGTGGGGACCAGCTTGACGGGCTCGTTGGCGTAGGTGGGAGGATAGTCTCCGGGGCCGCCAAACGAGCCGGAGGGGGCGGCGGTGTGAGTGGGCTCGGAGACAACGGTGCTCTTGCCGAACACGTCGTCCTCGGCGTCATCGTCCTTGCCCAGACCAAGGGCCTCCTTGTTCTTCTCCTCCTCTCGGGCCAGTCGCTCGGCCTCGTCGAAATCAAACGCATCGCCAGGGGCTTTCTTGGGTTTGGTCTTCTTGGAAGACAGAATGCTCTTCTTGCCAGCGGCACCTCCGGTCTTGGAGGTGATTTTAGTACGCGTGGCGGTGGGGGTCACCTTCTTGGTGGGGTTATTCAGAGAAGAGGTGGAGCCGTTGTTGCCGTTTCGAATTCCGGGCAGGCTGGCGGTGGAGGAGGCGCCAAGAGCAGGGGTGGAAGACCGCGAAGATGTAGGGGTGGGCTTCTTGACCAGAGGCTTGTCCCAGTTGGCGAAGAAGTCGTCGGTGGAGGCAGACTTGATGCTGGCGGTGTCGTCATCGGCGGTCTCGACCACAATCTCGTCGGGGAACTGGGCCGCGTCCTTGGCGCACTTTTGGGCCAGATGGGTCAGGTACGCCTTGGCGGTCTTGGAGGTGTACTTCTCTTGGGCCCGGCCGGCGTTTTCGAGGTACTGGGAGCCTCCGTGCTTGGCAAAGTACTCTCGGGCGTTCTGGTTGCCTCCGCACTTCATGTTTCGCAGCTGTTTGTAGGACCACTCATCCATGGTGGTGGATCGCACGAACGACACGTGCACTCCGAGGTTTCTGTGCACCGATGAGCAGTCATAGCAGATGAACACTCCGAAGGTGACCGACGACCAAGTGGCGTTGTTGGCGGGACAGTCAAAGCATGTCTAGGTTAGTGTTGAACAGTGTGGTGTGGTGAGAGAACCACATATAGATAGTAATCACGTCCGGATATGTAGACACGCGTGGAATGGGTCAACTGAGACGTGACAGAGGAAACAGCTTCTCGCGCACAAAAGGACACGTCGCAAATATCCTTCCCACAATCGTGTCTGTGTCGCCTCCCATCACTCCTCCTAATAACCACATCCACATGGTGACAGATCAGCCGGACGTGGCAACCGTGTGAGGACACGGGAAAAAACCAAAGGACCACAGAAACAAACTCACCTTGTTGGCCTGAAGACTGCTCAGCTTCTTGAAGATCTCCTCTCGTTGAGACTTGGGCAGAATGTCGCTCTCAACCATGTTGTGTTGATAATGACACGAGGTCAAAAGTAAACTCTAGTGTCCATCGTGGCCAGAGTTACCCGGCAGCATATTTGGGCCTTGATGCAGCATTCTAGAGCGTTGCAGTAAAACGACCTATTGTTGAAGCTAAACACACATGGAACGTTTATGACTTTGATGTGTCAGGCGTGGTAGCGTGACACTAGCGAGATCAAACAGATCAACGACATGTCTGGTCACGTGACAAGAACCTCTTTCATACCCAGCCTATACATTTCTAAGAATGAGTTGGTACTGTAGTCTACATATCCCCAGCTAAACGCACCCCATTGCTTCTTAAACTCCCAGCAGAGTTTTACTAACAATCAGGAATCTGGAGAAGTCTACTTGTAGCTACCTGCACATCACTATCACACACTATACCACCACACACACAATGCTGGCACGACCATTACTGGCACTGTCACGGCCCATGGCACTAGGTGTCCTTCGACCCGCCGTTCTCATCAGAACGCTCTCTTCCTCCGCGGGTCCCACCACAACATTCAAATCTACAACACCCATCATCCCCCACTCGCATCTCTCCACACTGTCTCGATCCTCGGGCATCATGTCCAATGGCACGCTTTCTGTGCTCAAGCGGTCCTTCTCTGTGTCCGCTGCCGCCAGAAACGCCGCCAAGGCCGAGGAAAAACCCAAGGTCTCGGCTTACGAGAAGGCTAACATGCGTCTGGCCAAGATCGGAGTCTTCTTCCAGCTGTCGTGGTACCTGGGAATTATTCTGGCCGCCCTGGGACTGTTTGGACTGGTCTGGTACTACCTTATCATGGAGCTGGTGATGCCCTCGGGAGACGTGCGAATCTTCAACCGAGCGTTCAAGGAGATCGAGAAGAACGAGGACGTGATGCGAGTGCTCGGAGGACAGCTGCATTCCATGGGAGAGGGCGGAGGAGGCCGATGGGGCCGAAACCAGCCGCCCGTCAGCAAACGAGGAATCGACAAGTACGGCCGAGAACACATCTGGATGAACTTCTACGTGTCTGGAGACCTCAACGAGGGCCGGGCCAAGCTGGAGCTGGTCCAGAACTCCGATTCCAAGCTGTCTTCCGAGCGTTTTGTCTACCGGTACTTTGTTGTCGATATTCCTGGCCACAAGCGAATCTACATTGCTGGAAACGTTGCTGAAAAGATGGAGAAGAAGAAGACCACTGGCTGGCTGGGTGTCAACTGGGGCAAGAAGGAAGAAGACGAGTAGCTAGGGTTTTACATGAAGCATGTAAATAATGACAAGCAATGATCAGTTATGGTGAGCATGATGTGATCTAGTCACGTGACAACTGAAAGATGAGATTTGACGATGGACGGTTGCATTAGTGAAAAATGATAACGTAATCAACCTTGCGCACGATGATTGATTCCGGGCTGCGTTTCTGGTCTTTATCTGGTACGTACAAGTACATGATCTTTGTGGTTTCGTACCTCCTACAATATATAAAGACGTGAAGGCGTGAAAGCGTGTTCGCACCCCCCAAATTCCGAATCTAATGTTATGCTATATCAGCCATGGATGGCATTTTTGACCCAAACATGTGAGTCTCCCTTCGTCTTCCCTCAATCTTAAATACCCTCCTGGGTGAACTGGGCCAGGTTGATGGGCTCCTTGCTGAGCAGCACCTTCTGGCCGGAGGTGGGCTCGCAGTCTCGTCGAACGCCGTTCTCGGGGCCAGGAGTGGGCATCTTGCCGGCCTTGCAGTCCTCCAGCAGCTTGACGGTTCCCTCGGGAGTCAGGTCCTCGTAGTAGTCGTCGTTGATGGCCATCATGGGGGCGTTGACACAGGCTCCCAGACACTCGACCTCGGACAGAGTGAAGAGGTTGTCCTTGGTGGTCTCTCCGGGCTTGATGTTGAGGGTCTTCTGGATGGCGTCCATGATGCCGTCGGAGCCACACAGCTGGCAGGGAGTGGTGGTACAGATCTGCAGATGGTATCGGCCCATGGGGGTTCGGTTGTACATTGTGTAGAAGGTGGCCACCTCATAGACTCGCATGGGGGGCATGTCCAGCAGCTTGGCCACGTAGTTCATGACCGAGATGGACGTGTAGCCGAGCTGTCGCTGGCCAATGTCGAGCAGAGGCATGACGGCGGCCTTCTTGTACTGGCTGGGGTACTTGGCAATCACCTCCTCAGCCCGCTTCATGTTCTCGGGCGAGAACTCAAACGGAATGCTGGGGTTGTTGTTCTCCGAGTTTCGGTGCACAGAGACAATGTGAGTTCGGGCGTTGAGAGCCTGGGGGGCCCGGGTGGTGGGCCGGGCGAGAGCTGCCAGACGGGGTCGGATCAGTCGGAGCATTGTGGCAATGTGTGTGAGGGCTGGAGGGCTGTGGTGATGGAGATGTTCGTGCCCTTGACCCAAACCAAACGCTCCCAGAGTTAGTTTTTCAGAAATTGGCCCACGCCTATTGGTTGATGACTGGATTTAAGGTTGCGTAATTGGGAGAAAGGATATTGGCTGGAGAATGGAGGTGGTGGACAGTGACGGATTTGCGACGGGTATAGGTAATTGGTGTTATTGGTCACGTGATTCAAGCGACAGTCAATTGGTGTTGCTATTATTTACTCCTGTTTTTGCTTACTAATCGGATAATGGTAATCAACCCACATATTGGGATGTTACTGTGTTGGGGAGTCCTAACCCAGAGTCAACGAATGGGATTCTGGTTGATGACTAACCAAAAGGGAGGGGATGACTGGATGACGGGGGAAAAGATATGAGGTCAATTTCCAGAGTCGCGTGATTTCAATGATGCGGTTATATTTGTTGTAGGTGCTCCAAGTCACTCAACCACTACTCGGGTCATCCTTAGTCGGGCCAACCCAAAAATCTCAAAGAGCCATAGAATCATCGATATAAACAGAAAAAATCTGGGAAATCAAATATGGGCTCTCATTAAATGAAAGTAAAGGATGATGTAAAATTTGATCCTATATTTATTTCCCCTTCGTTTGTGGGGCATGTCAAAGATTTTCTACCTATGAGCTTTTTTTGAATGTTCGAGGAGGTTTAAATGGCTGGGAGTATGCAAAGTTTGGCCCGACTAAGGATGACCCGAGTAGTGGTTGACTGACCTAGTCGGTCTGTTAAAAGGGTGTACCGAAGGAGAGCTAGATGGACGGTGTGTAGAGTGGTGATACTACTGTACAGCGTACGTAGGAAGGTCGTATACATAAAGATGAAGACAAAGCTTGTTGTGCTCACTACAGTGTACATACTATGTGTATCTTCAGCTACAGGATGTGCTGCCGATTATTACTTAGGTACAGCTCAAAGCAAACGCGGCAGGCATTGCGTACTTGTACTGTACAGTACTACCATGCCTGGCGTTTACTTTTCGCTTCATGAAACGAGTGAAACAATTAATTACTTTTAAATACCGTTTGGCAAATGCATTGGTGCAAGTGATGACTTACGCCCACTTGCCAATCAGAGACATGAGAATGAGACCGGCCACCAGTCCGGTAAAGGCAACGGCGGTTCGTCGCTTGGTGGTGTGAACAAGGTCTCCAAAGAGCCAGTCGAATGCCAGCATTTCGACGACTCCAGCCCAGAGCAGAACGCCGGCAGACAGACCGTTGAGAATACCCAGCACCCAGATGGTGGTTTTGCTTCCGGAGCCGTTGTAGACGTTGATGACTCCCAGACCAATGGCCATGCCGATGGGGGTGATGAGAACAAAGAAGATGCACATGAGCAGCTTGGTGAGCAGCTTGGTGTTGACGAGGCCGGCGATTCGAGATCCCAGACCGACTCCCTCAAACATCTGGTGGAACAGAATGGCAATGAACAGCGAGGTGAAGTTGGAGTTGGGGGCCAGCACGAGAGTGACTCCGATAAGAATCGAGTGGAAGATGATTCCTCCCTCCATGATCATGACAGACACCTTGTCGGTGGGGTCAATGAGACAGTGGCCTCCGTGGCCGCCAGTAACCTCTCCAGAGTGGTTGTGTCCGTGGGTGTTTCCGTCTCCGTGGGTGTGTGTGGTTCCGGGAGCAGCAGCTGCGGCAGAAGGAGAGACATTGAGGGGGTTTTCGGTCACTTCGAGTCCGGACTTCTCCAGATCAGAGTTGCTATCAGAATGAGAATGACCGTGGTTGTGTTCATGGGGAGCGGCGAAACGGTCGGATCGCTTCTCGAGCAGCTTGGTGAATGTGAATTCGATAACAAAGGCCAGAAACAGACCGGCCAGCACAAAGGCAGGACCGGTAGGCTCGTAGGAAAGTTCGCCGAGACAAGGGTTGTCCATGAACTGCAGAACGGCTCCAAACATGAGATGGATGATGGCTGTGGAAATGACGACGCCGGTTCCAAACTGTTTGAGGAACGTCATGGGCAGAGACTTGATGGACACCTTGAACAGCGAGTTCATCAGAACGGGAGGAAGCACTCCCAGAGCAGACATGCCCAGCATGGCAAACAGAGCGCCCACTCGGTATCGGATGTTAAGGTCTCGGTTGGGAGTCTTACATCGCTCGGCCAGTTTGGCGGCCTTGGCAGCAGCCTTTTCCTCGGCAGTCTGTTCATGAGCATGATCGTGTCCCTCGTGGTCATGATCATGGTCGTGGTCGTGTTCGTCTTCTTCGTCCTCGTCGTCTCCATGGTCATGGGCCACAGAATGGTCTCCGTGTCGTTTGACGAGGTCGAGAGTGAGGGCGTCGGTCGAGTCGACTCGAACAGTGGCCGCGGTCGCAGCAGCAACCAGCAGAGCAGCAGTGATATGTGAGGTTTTCATAGGATCGGGTTGAGTGGATGTGTTGAGGAGTATGCTCTCAGGCTCTCCCTCCACCTTTATACACACCCCGTTGCTCCGTCCACTGGAGGTGCCAAGACTCGTAATAGAATAGGTTTCATCAAAGGCTGGCCATGTAACCTATGCGAAGGAGACGGCTTTGGGGTAGGTGACCTGGTCGTGGAAGGCCTAGGTAGCGTCGTGGGGTATATGAAGGGAATGTACTTTATGTCATGAGTTGATCAGTTGAAAATTTGAACTGATTCCAACAGTCAGTCATCGATTAATGGGGGTCTTCATTTTTTTCTCACATCTTCCTCCTCCACTCTGAGACTCACATCTTTTCCTTTTGAGTAACCCCCAAGGTGGATGCGGGTCTTGGCACATGCAACTACGAAGGGTGTTGGACGGATAGGCATGATATCGGTGCAAGGGAGGTGAGGGAGGCTCTGAGCTCCGACGTGTGCTCCGAGCGAGGAAAATCGGACGGCGACAGCTTTCGTCTGTTTGGTATGGCCTTGTGAAGTTCACCATTCCCAAACTTAGGAGGAGTGACAGGTTTTAGAGGAACGGCTAAACACCCTAATGTGCAGCTTAATTAACTATGATACATCATGGAGAATAGAGGCAGAGACCTATACAACGTCGTATAGAGATTGGATTTGTGCAGATTTTTTCGGGTCACGAGGTCATCAAACGCTACTGCTACAGTTTCTGCAGAAGAATATCCGCGGGAAGCCGCTCCAGCACCGATTCTAGCACTAATTGATGGGGCTCTCCGAGGACGACAAGCGTCGATAAAGTTGACCCCCAAGGTGTTCGGTAAAAGGGAATCATGAACTTTAACCACTTCCAAAAATTGAGTGCTGGTGCCGGCACCTAAAGTTTGTATGGAGTATCGTCATCCGTAATTGTACGTGCCTTCATAGCCAATTGCAACATGTGAACGTTTATAGGCCATGAGGGTATTGGTGCATCTCGAGCGACCTACACCTTTTTTAAAGTCTTCCCTACGCCAAGAACTACAAGGGTAGAGAGACTAGAACACCTCAATGGCCGTATAAGTAGCAGTTTAGCGCTAGTCGGGATTCCAGCCGGTCCAAAGCGCATCCGCCAAATCCACCCCCGCCAAATTTCTTCACTTACACTTCTGCCAAGGTCACTGGCTGGTGCCCAAACAAAGATGTCGAAAATCCAGTCGCAAATCTTGTCGCACAAAGTTGTCGTATGAAGATCAGACAAGGTCGACGAGGCTCGTAAAAACGCAATGTCGTCGGAGACAATCAGACAACTGATGGCATAACTTTCCGTCATCAAACTCTCTGTCCACGCGACCAAACTGCTGTAGGTACAGTTCCTACATCTATCAGGGGACCCACTATCACTATCATAAGCAATCACCTATTCTATAGAACACCCAACCTATCATTATCATCATAACACCCTAGGGATCCACATGGCCAAGGGGACTACCCTGGCTCACCCTGTAGCAAAGAGAACCAATCCAAAGCTGGCTAATTAAAGAACGACCAACGAACAAAAGAAGAAAGACCTTCTCTACGGTGCGTCAATGCAGGTAGAGAGGCGGAAGTCAGAACGTCAGAGAGGCGGAAGTCAGACTGAACCAAGCCGTGAGACCAGCGTCCATTTGAAACCGTTCACAAACTGTCAGAGAGTCCAGCAATATCCAACAGTATCCAGCAGTGTGTCGTTGCCATCGTTATACTCGTGGATAGAGCCTCCGGTACGTGCTGTACATACCGCCGTCTCATCTACTCCTTCAACTGCCGCTCAATAGCCTCCAACTCCTTGGCATTGTGTTCATGCTTCTTATGAGGCTTTGAAATCTTGAAACCCTTGTTCTTCTGGTGAGTCTTAGCCCGCTTTCGAGCCTCCCGCTTGGCCTGCTTGCGTCGTTCTCGTACAATGCCGTTGATGACGTCAGTCAGAGGCGCTTCAGTGTCCACCACGTTGTCGACCTCGACCTCGACCCCGACCCCAACCTCGACTTCAGACTCGTCCGAGATTCCAGACATTTCCGAGTCGCTGAAATCGGGTCTGAGACGAGGAGCCCGTGTCACAGTGATGGTCTGGCTATGCACGTGACTTGAGATGGGGATCCTGTGTTCGCCAGTCAGATCGGAAGGACCGGCAAGATCGGAAGGACAGGCCACATCTCCGCTTTGATCACGTGTCACAGAAATATCCTCCACATCACGTGATACAGCACCCTCCATATCACGTGACTCAGAAACACGCGACTCACCACCCTCCTTAACCTCACCCACAATAGTCGAGGTAATGTCCAAAACATCACCATCTCCATCAACATCACTCAAAACGTCAATCACATGATCCACTCCCTCCCTGGTGACAAAATCCACACCCTCTCCGGTAACGTGATCCACAACCACGTCCTCTCCCTCGTCCTCTCCTTCTCCCCCCTCTTCAATCACTCCCTCAACAACTGAACTGATATCGATACAGGTGTCGTACTCCAAAACGCGATCCTCATTCCGGGGTACGAACCCAACCACATCATCAGAATCCTGTTCCTCTTTCTCGTCAGCCGAAGACTCATGTTCAACGACAATCTGGGAGAAAAAGCGGTGCGCCATGCGCGATAATCTTGCTGGTAGAGACATGCTGCTGTTGTTGGTTTTTTTCTGACTTGCGAGAATGTACTGTCTAGTTCGTACACTTGTAGTTTCCTTTTTCTCTCCTTCCTCCCCTGTGCCTCATACGAATGAGCCCCTATTTTTTTTTGCATTTGTGGTTGTGTGACCTGCATCAAATGTTGGGGTCTGTGTACATACTGCTGTATTAAGCACACACACGGCGCACGTGCAGATTGCAGTTCAATTCCTGGAGTCTACAGTTTTAAGGTAATCTTCCGATATGTCGATCCCTCGTTGTAAGTATGTTGTGAACGTGTTTTGAACATTGGGCGTGGAATGATTTTCGCAACCCTGGTTCTCATACTCGTGGTGAGACATGTCCGTGGGAGCCAAAAGGGAGCTGTAGGGTTAGGGTTGGCGATATCCAGGGTTTGCTAATTACAGAAATTGAGAGCCAGAGCAGGAGAATGCTGGGGATGCTTGATAGGGATTTCTGGAGACAGTGTGTACTGAGGGACTGGGTAGAAGTGGTAGACGGAGGAGTCCTACCTAATTGAGTAACCTGGTTAGGGTAGACATTTGTGGAAGCCCGAACCGTGTCTGTCGGATCTGTCTCGGTCACTTGGTCCAAAATTACCACAGGTTAGGGTTGGACTTGATACGGCCCTTTGGTCTGGATGTGGCATTTTAGGTCAGGGTAGGCGAACTGCCACACCGGTGAAGCGCGGGGGTTAGGGTTGCACCTGCTCAATCATCGGAGTCCTAATTAGAGAGAGTGGATTGTACGATAGCTGGTCAAGTCTCTCGATGGAAGTGGATGGAGGTTGTAGCAATCGTTTGTGAGTGGTCACGTGACTTGTGCGGCGATTTCTGACATTGCATGTGAGACATACCAGACCCGAAACAGAAGGGCATAACGTTGGTTGTGAGAGGTGTAAGTTATGGACGTTGTGGAGATACTGTAATCTTAGGGCTCTTTGAATATGTGTTAGTGGATGACACGAGGTTTGTGGTGAGTGTTTCTTCTAGCTATGTATAAAAAGATGGTTGCCATTGCTCCAGAGCACGAATCCTAGAATCTTCGCTACGCTCAGATTCCTCGTATCTGTCACGGCTGCGTCTCAGCTGTTTCCCTGACAACCAAATTTAACTCTATGTAAAAAAGGGAGGGTCTTTGGCATGTAAAGAGAGCCGGCAAATCATAAGTGGCGGGGTGGCTTGGATAGGTATTAGGTGTCAGCGGATGGCGGAATCCTGGGCTAGTTGGGTTGCTCTTGAACTGGTCCAATCCTGGTTTCAAATTGAGGCTGTTTCCGTCGTATTTTAAGCCATCTTTCAAGCGTCGTCTAAGCTGTCCAACGTCCTCAAATTTCGCTCATGTGGGCTAATTTAATGAAACTAAAATCGAGGATGGGGCCAGATAGTCCGAGGAAAAGACTGAGCAAAGCGGCAAATAAAGGGAAAAGCTGCAAGTAGGAAAAGCCAGGCGGATGTGGCGGTGGAGAGGGCATTGGCAGGCATGAGTACGATACTGTACATACACATTCATATGTCGTACGCAGATGAGCTAAGTGGTAGAGGCATAACTTGAAAGCTATAGATGTCGTAGTCGTGAGGTAGCAATTGAGAGCAACAAAAATCACGGCTGACTATATAAAGCTGTTCCCTGCGCCCAGTCAGTACTCGTATTTCCACTCGTACTGCCACTCGTACTGCCACTCGTACTGCCACTCGTACTGCTACTCGTAGCGTGGTTGCATCTCACTCACCCACCATACTGTATGCCCTACGGTAGCTACTGTACGCCGGTATCGTAGCTAAGTTTAGCTCGGTGGACACATGGATACAAGGAGCGGCTAGACAGACACGTGCTTTGGGCATGAGGGGAGGAGTGTGGCAGCATATAGTAGACTGGCAGGCGTGTGGACAATGAGCTTCTGCCGCCGAGCCATCATCTGTCACACGACATTGTCAAGGTAATTTCGCCGCCGGTGGTCTCACAAAACCATGCAACGGTTTGTACATACGGGTAAAGAAACAGTAATCTGGACCTTGTCCTGTTGAGACCTCCCAACGTTAATTTTAGCCAGCTTGAGTGATTGGAGAATCTGGTAGGCCGTAGCTGGAGAGGTAGGTGCAAGAGACAAAGTGAATTGTGTAGTAAGAAAAGTATTGTGTGGCCAGCCTCAACGGATATTATACTCTGTGGCATAAAGCTGTGGAGGGTACGGGGTACGTATGTACAAGTAGCAGACTGACTCTCTTAGTTTCTTTCTCTCTCACACTTCACACTCTAGGGTTGTCTCTCTCACACCTGCATTACCTTTGCACCCAAGTCCAAGCCCCTCACCAACTTGACTACTTGCACTACAGACCTGCGCTGACAAATTCTGGGAGAGCCGAGACGACTGATCGGTTCGATACGACACCCGCACAGATTTGACCAAGCTCTTTTTCTGACAGCCCAGCTCGGCACTTTTCGGCACAACTCGCCTAGCCAAGCCACGATAGTGAAAGTGGCAGAGCACACACAGTACGGAAGACACAGAGCGGTATCACAGACACAGAAACACAAACAGTAACAGAACGACCGACTCAAACAACTCAGACAAACACATCTAGTCACAAACCCGTCGTCACCACCCCCCCAAATGTACACGCTACTCCCCAACCAAGCGGGAGGTCCGCCGCCCATCCACGTGAAGCTCACAGCCGAGATTCTGGAGCAAATACAAAACGCCGGCGGCAAGGGCCTCCAGGTCTCGCTGTCGGGAACCACCCCATGCATCAAACTCGACCAGACGACGTTTGCGGCTCACATGTCGCAGGAGCCGTCGTTCCACTCGCTGTACCACCGCAAGGGCGACTCGCTGCAGTCGCTGGGCCAGATAGGCCACAAGCTGGTTCTCAAGCGGTCGTCCGAGTCCCCCAAACGCCCCACTAACTCTGCATCTGCATCTGCATCGCCCCGGATGAGGGTCACCCCATCGCCCTCGCCCCAGCCCAAATCGCATCCCTCTTCGCCAGTCGTCAAGACCAAAAACCGCACCCTCAACATCCCCGTCAGCAAACCGCTGTCACGTGAGTCGCTCTCCTCACTGCCCATGCGGGTGCTGCATCTGCTGGCTCTTCAGCCTACCTCTCCAGAGGTGGTAGCTAACCGCACCAAAAACTCGCTGACAGACGTGACGGCGCTCTGCAAGGAGTACGGAGTGCAGGTCGGAAGCAGTGGTAGCAACTACAAGCTGGCCGACAAGTACTTCAAGGACCTGCGGTGCTGGGACTGGAAGCCGTACTCGGAAGACGAGCGGCTCAAGGTGGTGCAAGCATCTCGCGAGGCGTTTGACCGCCTCAGCTTGCCTGACGACCATCCGGCTCGACGCAACCTGATTGACCCCAAGATTCGACGGGAGCGAGATCAGCAACAAGCCCGGGAACGAGAACGGGAAAGAGAACGGGAGCGAGAACGTGAGAGAGAACAGAAGGAAAAGTCGGACCGAGATTCACGGACTTCTCGAGAATCCTCGTCGTCCTCTTCCACTCCCCCCGCCGAAGCTTCCCAGACCATCAAGCGAGGAGGAGGTCTTTTGGTCACCAAGCAGCCTCTCAAGAAACGCAAGGCGGCCACCACTGCTGCCGAGCCCGAGCCCGTCAAGAAGGCTGCCGCTTCCAAAAAGCCTCCCACCACGGTGAGCAGTCGAGACTCAAACTCCAAAACATCCCCATCATCATCCTCCTCTTCCTCTTCTACATCTGGAGCCAAATCATCTCCAGCTCCTTCTACAGCTTCCACAAAAACTGGTGCATCGAGCAAGTCTTCACCAGGCCCTTCTTCGGTGGCCAAATCGTCACCGGCCCCTTCCTCTGTGGCCAAGTCGTCTCCTGCTCTCTCCGCGGCAGCCAAGGCGTCGCCCGCCCCCTCTTCCACGACAGCCAAGTCGTCGCCTGCACCCGTGGTGACCACCACGAGCGCTACGACCTCGTCTTCGTCTTCGCCCGCACCCCACTACCTCTCATTGGCGCGCCAGTTCAAGGAGTCATACGATGAGTACGTGAAAATGTACAAGACGGTGGCCAAGCAGCCAGGCAGCGACATGAAGAAGTTGCTGATGATGCATCGGCAGCTGGAGACGTGGAAAAAGGAGCTGTGGGCTTACGACAAGGGCCGCAGCTCCGAGCCGCTGCGTCAGAGATCTCCCGCAGTGAAATCTGACCGCAAGGCCGTGAGTACCAAGGATCGGCTTTTTGGCATGAAGAAGGTGACCACTTGACATGAGCACAATTAAACCAAAGAAAAGACATATGTAACGCGAGATTCGAGATTGGAACATTTGAATATATTTTATTTACCATCATTGGGTGCAATTGAGGCGTTCTGATTATTATAGTTGACAGCTGGAACCGATGGAGTGGGGAAAATTAAGCTTACGAGCTTATTCTGCGTTAGTTTTTCGATAGGTGCAACTCTAAATGGTTTGGATTATTATTAGTCAGGAAGAGAGGGACTGAAGGGTGGTAGAGATATGGGGTGAGTTCTAAGAGTTGTAAGATGAAATAACTAGGTAAAGACGGAAAAAAGTACACTGTGGAGCCATTATTTCGATCATGTGACACCCCCCCTCCAGTTGTTAACGTCGCCAAGACTAATTTCGGCAAGGCTGGTCACACGCCAAAACTCAATGACAGGATCGCTCGTGTGCCAAACTAAAACAAGACAAGCCCAAACCAAGCTGGGTCCATGAAGTTTGCTATACAAGCGTAAGTGGAGGGGTGCGGTGAAAAGGAGTGTTTTGTATGAGGTAGTTATGGTGTGTGGGGTAAAATGGTCACGTGATTATACTGTTGGGCTGCCTGATTGTGTGGCCTTGAAGGGACGCTTTATCAAGTCAACAAGATTACGTGACAACACTTGAACTTAGTTGGCGGGGTAAACGGGTCAGCCCCTGAGTGCTTTTCCAGGTGCAGAAGGAGAGAAAGTGGGCTGGGTTGTATTTTAGTCCGAGCTGTGGAGTAGCGTGTTATAAGGCAGTGAATTGCTCGATGTTAATTGCTCTGTATTTTCTATGATGGAATGGGCCCGTATGTACAGAACTAATTACTGTCGCGCGACAGGTGATCGGGTTTTGTGTGGCTTACTTTCAAGCTATGCATACAGCCATATGAACATCTTGGCAATGGAGTATACAGGCGTTTGATGAGCTGCGGAAAGAAGATCGATAGGCTACTGAAATGTACCATTCGACCCAGTGTTCTCTGCTGATTCGGATGATAACAAAAGATCCACTTTTGCCAGTAAAAGCAGGTAGCAAATATGCTCGACTGACTGTATTCGGGCAGGTGAGCTAGAGGGAAAATCATTTCAATGGACGTACAAAGCACTACACGTATTGATGAGAAGATGGTACTGTAGGATAAAGCACAGTGATTTGGACCTGCTTACGTGGACATGTTTCTTCTTGTGTTCCTCTGCTCTTCGGTACAGCCAAAGCATGTTGGTAATGGGGTATTGGGGGAGGTCAATGGTAATTTCGTACAGTGCCAGAATATCGTTAACGGTAACTTCATGTTTGTGGAGGATCTTAGACGTCTACTTGTACAAGGTGTAAGGAGCCTGCATGCATGCGGACGCATGCATATGCATGTTCTGTGTCGCACACGTCATTCTCTCTTTCCACAAGGTAGCAAGACTTGTTGAATCAGGGCTGGACATCGATATCTTTGTTTCGACATTAAAGACAACCATGGAAAAACTCTTGGTTCTCGCGCTTTGAAATTCTGCGAATTGAAGCCCTTTTCATCAGACAGGTGCTTTGAGGAGCTCATATGCAAGCACGAGACTACGGACAAGAGCTCACAATTATTGAAGATACATTATGAGTGTCTGTGCTACTGTACCCCAACGAAGCTCCTGTTTGGAGGTTGTACAATTGGGGAGTGCTCGTTGCTTACAAAAGCTACAGTACTTAGATTTTCCATCAATCATTCACGTCCTTAAGATAGGTTTTGTTGGAAAAGCCACGCATACTTGTACGAGGTAGCAACGCGATACTTCTATTTTCCTAATGGCCAGCTTCTTGCATTCAGTCACCTCTACGAAAAGATGCTTCAAGCTGTAGCAGTTTATGTATTGCGGGTTTAATAATCATACAGTAAATTAACTATTTGTTTTAGCTAAGGGCTAGAAAAGAGATTAGAGGGAAACTCTGAAAACGGTACTGAGATGCACAGTACGGCACTGTAGAATAGTGCTCGACGAGCAAATGAGTCATCTAGACCATCATGGCAAGAAGAGGTAGTGCCAGTAGAGCACTGACGGACACGACCGAGCCACCATTGGCTTGTGGGATTCGAGCAGCGTCGGCGGGAGCCTGTGCGGAGCCAGAGGAGCCAGAGGAGCCAGAGGAGCCAGAGGAGCCAGAGGAGCCAGGGGAGCCAGAGGAGCCAGAGGAGCCAGAGGAAGAGCCAGAGGAGCCAGAGGAAGAGCCAGAGGAGCCAGAGGAAGAGCCAGAGGAGCCAGAGGAGGAGCCAGAAGCGCCAGAAGAGCCAGAAGAGCCCGAGGAACCAGATCCTAGGTTGCCTTCAGCGCCTCTTGCAGGAACAGTCACATAAACAATAAGAGTGCCATCAGAGGTAGCGGCCCCCTTACTGCCACCCGGAGCTCCAGCGTTAGAGCCAGCGGTGACAAACACAGTGACGGTGGCAGTAGGGTTGCTAGCAAGAGCATATGTGACGGTAGTTTCAGCCTTGGTAACCTCCTCATAAAGCTCGCCGTTAGAGTCTGTAAGAATCGCGGTGCCAGCAGTAGGACCTACAACAGTGTTGGTGGAAACAGGGGCAATAGTCAGATCGATGTAGGGCTCACCGTTGGTGTTTGTGGAGGTCGCAGTGCCAGGAACAGGACCTACAACACTGTTGGTGGAAACAGGGGCAATAGTCAGATCGATGTAGGGCTCACCGTTGGTGTTTGTGGAGGTCGCAGTGCCAGGAACAGGACCTACAACACTGTTGGTGGAAACAGGGGCAATAGTCAGATCGATGTAGGGCTCACCGTTGGTGTTTGTGGAGGTCGCAGTGCCAGGAACAGGACCTACAACACTGTTGGTGGAAACAGGGGCAATAGTCAGATCGATGTAGGGCTCACCGTTGGTGTTTGTGGAGGTCGCAGTGCCAGGAACAGGACCTACAACACTGTTGGTGGAAACAGGGGCAATAGTCACCTCAACGTAGGGCTCGCCGTTGGTGTTTGTGGAGGTCGCGGTGCCAGGAACAGGACCTACAACACTGTTGGTGGAAACAGGGCCCGTGGTAGCCTGGGTAACCTCCTCGTAGGGTTCGCCGTTGGAGTTGGTCAGGGTAGCAGTGCCAGCAGTAGGACCGGGCACAATGTTGGTAGAAACAGGAGCAATAGTCACCTCCTCGTAGAGCTCACCGTTGGGGTTTGTGAAGGTAGCAGTGCCAGCAGTAGGACCTGGAACAGTGTTGGTAGAAACAGGAGCAATAGTCACCTCCTCGTAGAGCTCGCCGTTGGTGTTGGTCAGGGTAGCAGTGCCAGCAGTAGGACCGGGCACAATGTTGGTAGAAACAGGAGCAATAGTCACCTCCTCGTAGAGCTCGCCGTTGGGGTTTGTGAACGTCGCCGTGCCAGAAACAGGTCCTCTAACAGTGTTGGTAGAAACAGGGCCGTTAGGGTAGGATGCGGTACCACCAATAGGAGTGGCACCAGTGTCGGTGGACACAAGGCCACTGGTAGCCTGGGTAACCTCCTCATAGGGCTTGCCTTCGGAGTTTGTGAGGGTCACGGTGCCAGCAACAGGTCCCGTAACGGTGTTGGTGGAGACTGGAGCCTCAGTAACTTCCTCATAGAGGTCGCCGTTGGAGTTGGTGAGGGTCGCGGTGCCAGCAGTAGGACCCACAACTGTGTTGGTCGAAACAGGGCCCGTGGCAGCCTGGGTGACCTCCTCGTAGAGATCGCCGTTGGAGTTGGTGAGGGTCGCGGTGCCAGCAGTAGGACCCACAACAGTGTTGGTGGAAACAGGTGCCTGGGTAACCTCCTCATAGAGCTCACCGTTGGAGTTGGTGAGGGTCACGGTGCCAGCGGTAGGCCCGACAACAGAGTTGGTGGAAACAGGTGCCTTGGTGACCTCCTTGTAGAGATCGCCGTTGGAGTTGGTGAGGGTCGCGGTGCCAGCAGTAGGACCCACAACTGTGTTGGTCGAAACAGGGCCCGTGGCAGCCTGGGTGACCTCCTCGTAGAGATCGCCGTTGGAGTCGGTGAGGGTCGCGGTTCCAGCAGTAGGACCCACAACTGTGTTGGTCGAAACAGGGCCCGTGGCAGCCTGGGTGACCTCCTCGTAGAGATCGCCGTTGGAGTTGGTGAGGGTCGCGGTGCCAGCAGTAGGACCCACAACAGTGTTGGTGGAAACAGGTGCCTGGGTAACCTCCTCGTAGAGCTCACCGTTGGAGTTGGTGAGGGTCACGGTGCCAGCGGTAGGCCCGACAACAGAGTTGGTGGAAACAGGTGCCTGGGTAACCTCCTCGTAGAGCTCGCCGTTGGAGTTGGTGAGGGTCACGGTGCCAGCAACAGGTCCTGGAACAGTGTTGGTGGAAACGGGGGCCTGGGTAACCTCTTCGTAAAAATCGCCGTTGGAGTTGGTGAGAGTCGCGATACCAGAAACAGGTCCTCTAACAGTGTTAGTGGAGACGGGAGCCTGGGTAACCTCCTCATAGAGATTGCCGTTTGAGTCTGTGAGGATTACGGTGCCTGCAACAGGTCCTGGAACAGTGTTGGTGGAGACCGGAGCCTGGGTAACCTCCTCGTAGAAATCGCCGTTGGAGTTGGTGAGAGTCGCGGTGCCAGCGGTAGGCCCGACAACAGTGTTGGTGGAAACCGGTGCCTGGGTGACCTCCTCATAGAGATCGCCGTTGGAGTTTGTGAGGGTCACGGTACCTGCAACAAGTCCTGGGACAGTGTTGGTGGATACAGGGGCCTGGGTAACCTCCTCATAGAGATCGCCGTTAGAGTATGTGAGGGTCACGGTGCCAGCAACAGGGCCTGGGACAGTGTTTGTGGAAACAGGGGCCTTGGTAACTTCCACATTAGTAACACCACTGGTGACATTTGTAATGGTAGCTGTACCAGCGGTAGGTCCCACAACCGTGGTAGTGACAGCAAATCCAACTGCTGCCAGTCCATATCCATTTGGCTTACCAGCAACACCACGACCCTGGGCGATGCAGATATTCGTAGGGGGTTGAGGTCGTGGCAACTCGTAATCACCAGTGTAAACAAAGCAAGCCTTCGGGTCGGTTCCGCTCATTTTTCCCTGCGCAGAAATGAACAATCCATCCTGTAAGGAGCCGTGAATGGAGGGCATCTTTTCAAACAAGAGTCGAGAGGTAGTAGTGGTCGAATTGGTAAGACTGTTGCCAGGTGGAGGAGCGTCGGCGGCGGGGGGTTTTCCATCAGTTTCGAGTCGTCTGTTGTAACCATCAATGTAGTAGGAATTCAACATACCCCAAGTGTTGGCAGGGATTGGCTCGAAAGTGAAACCGGAAACTGCCTCCAAATTGTTGAAGTAAATATCGGGGTGGAGGACTGTAGCATCCTGGAGCACAAAGCAAGTGATCTCGGAAATCAGATACTCGCCCTGTCGCCTCCAACGAATAGCAATCTTGTCTTGTATAGGGTTGATGCCGACGGTGTTAGCGACCTGCACATAATCGATGGCTCGATTATCCACAACAATATCGATTTGGCTTGTGAAAGAACCAACTGTGAAAGTCTGTGCCCCAGCTGCGGTGGCAGGAGGCACAAGAAAGTCGACACTGAAACTTCCATTGATGTCAAAGGGGTTGGCAGGGGGGTTGTCGAAGAATGTCGTAGCTTTAGCTCTGAAAGAGTAGCCGTTGTCAAGCTCAACCACATGGAAAAGCTTATCTTTGAACTGGTTTTCGATGTAGAAATCATAGGAGTAAGGCACAGTGGAACCAGCAGTACGAGGAGCGAGAGGTCCCTGAATAGAGAAGTCGAAGTAATCTCCACTTTTAATGGTGGGGGCAACAGTCTTGTCAAACGCGATGGTAAGATCAACTTCAAAGGTGTCGTAGAAATAACCCTTGTTGGAGCTGCTGTCTTGGGCCAAATGTGCTGACATCGAGCGGATGGGGCTGGTCAAGACGGTCTGGGCGAATGCCACAGAGACCTGCAACAAAAGTGGAAAGAGTCCGAGTATCATCGTTGATGTGTGGTGAGAGCATCTACTAGGGGGCAGGGAATGTTATATGTAAGTTTTTTATTGACCTCTGCTTACGAGACGGTATCCGTGGATCTATTACTGATGCGTATCTGATGGTGGGAAATCTCACTTAGTCTATCGTTGGTGCACTAAGTTAACTATTAACTATTACCTATCGAGTTATTGACCAGGGGCCTCATGACACTGCACAGATTCAGTCAAGTCATAGAACGGCAACACGTTTATAGCCTGCTAATCATCAAAAATAAAAGCCGGTTCTCACGCTCTCCGATAGCTAGGCATGCCTTAGTTTCAATGAGCACAGTTGCTGGTGTACTAGCTCGATGCATTCACCTCGGTAACTTCAAGCATCATAATTGGGCCTGGAGTCGAGAATCACGCTGGATTATCAAGTGCTTGTGTGCCACCTATACTATATTCCAGACAGCGACTGTCGCACGTATGTTGAGATCGTAGCCGATTCATATCTGCACGCCCAATAGTAAAAAAGCGGGACTTGTACTGGATTTGGCATCGGTGTTCCATATTAGTACTCACGATCTCTGATTCTATAGTTGCTATGGCCTTGGTTGGCTCTACCCATCAATGGACGAATCTGATAGAATACTAGTTATTTCTGATATAAGCAGGGCTGTTGAATAAACAGGGTGTGTCGTTTGCATCGAAGTGATGAAGTCGACCGTGTTCCTATCCAGTAAGCACCTATTATTTCGATTGTGAACGATACAGGTGGTGGTCATTGATGTTGGAGAGACGTCAACAACCGACTTGATTCGTAAGACGGTGTCAGTTAAAGACGCTGTGAAACCTCCGAGCTTGCCCCTTTTCGACCCAGTCCATAAACCCATCAGGATGATTCCAGAATGATTTTGAGTTCAAGCGTTTGCTGTAAAATATGCCCGTTAACGTGTGAGTGAGAAAACGGTGGAGCTAGGGATATATATTCCCTAAAGCAGTCGGGCTTTATGATAAATTGCCAAGTTTTTGTAACATTCTGTTTCGTGTGTACTGTTGAACCAGCCACGACTTGATAGGGTGCAGCAATCGAGCTTTCAGAGAGGATTTAAGGTATTTCCTATTTTGGCGTAGCAATTATCCAAAAATGCGAGTGGTCACCTACACTAATGGAGAAGCAGTAAATGACAAAGAGGAATGGGCTGCGTAGGTACCTCACTAAATCTCCACCGGATTACCGAGACCTTCAATAGTGAAAATCTAATGTGGGGGATTCAAACCTTAGCTGCAGTAGTACGAGTACGTCGTACTGTACTCGCAAGGGTGAAGCAATAGTAATGAATTTGACTTTTATCTGAAAAGCGATGTTAGCTTTGCTCGTACTCTAACTACCAGTACAATACACACCTGATTTTGGTCGAGTGGGATTGCAAAATAATGGTCAGAGGTGTATGATAAATTTTTCATTCAGGGTTGTGTGGGATTTACTCTTTGAAGTCCGCCGGATAGAGTGAAATCAAGCGAAAGACTTATGTCGTACCCAATTGGCTTTGTGGTGAACCAACGGGGTCTACGTTCGTTACTCCAGAGTTCACGATATGGAGCAAAAGGAGAAAGGGGCGTCATCGGAAGAGGTAATGGACAGTAGTAAGAACTGTTAGAAGCTCACTACATGGGTACTGTACTCGAAATGGCTGAATTTTGTAGCGGTGGTGTGACGGAAGTGGGCCGAGAAATGACGTTGCCCTAGCTAATGTGAGCCAAAAAGGTGATCTAAATTAAGTCACATTTCAAACACAACCCAGACACCTCGGTGTTACTACCTATAGCTGAGAACACGTCTTCAACACATCCTACTATAGCCTGTCTTCTGAAATGGTCTACTTGTAAAAGGGCAGATGCATGAAGCACCGTGACAATGATTAATATGTTACATGTACGCCTAATTGGACGACCTATGACCGGATTGTAATAAAACACAGACTCCTTGGGATTCAAAATGTCGGAAATCATACCTTATCGGGCTTCTTTGTTCATTTAGATCCCAGGTCTTGCACATTGCCCGACAACTTCTACGCTCGGAACAGCAGGTTTGCAAAAGCCATTTGTGTCCTCGATCAAGTCGGTCAAGCTTCATGGTTTCTAAGAATGTACTATGCCACCAAAGATAATTACCAATTACTTAAATTGCTACTCTTCTG
This sequence comes from Yarrowia deformans, assembly GCA_900519085.1. NCBI lineage: Eukaryota > Fungi > Ascomycota > Dipodascomycetes > Dipodascales > Yarrowia > Yarrowia deformans. The sequence continues at coordinate 1,051,286 of ULGY01000007.1, read as the reverse complement.
CTTCGGATCGGTCTTGAAGTGGCTCCGATTTGACTCGTCGCGACTGACAGAATTGTAGAGTACATTCTTATAATGTAAGCTCTCCAAAAGATTTAATGCACTGCACCAATCGAGCTATACCACCAATAATTTGCGTAAACTATGTAGCAGGAGTTGCTCCCGTGCTGACTTACTTTAGGTGAAAATAGCTCACGATCTTCAGGGTCGTCTGCCAGCTGGGTGTACATTACTACACACGTGTCGTGAGCAACTCTCTGTTATACCCGTAGTCGCAGATCCATAAAAGCTAGCCCACTACAAGTAGCTATTGTCGCTAATTTAGCCGCTTTCAATTTGTCGATTACTGTTTTGCCTTGACAACCCTCATATGTTTAATATATTATTGCCCCGAAGCAAACACTCCTCACTCAAGTCTGATGAACAAAAAAGTGATATTTGCGAATATTTTAGGTGAAAATTTGAGGATTAGCCGAACCACATTCATCTCGGTGCTGGCTGTTCCTGCAGTACCGGTAAAGTACCTTACTTGTGTCACATTCCTTTATGGGTGTAAGGCATGCGTAAATTAAAGTTGTGGGTGAACCTCTACAAGCCATTGTTCTGAAACCTTCATAATGTTACACCAATATGCAGTCTAATTGTGGTTATCGTGTTTTCTCTGTCGTATTGAACAACCGGTACAGTAGGCCAATGGATCGACGACTCCCAGGGAAGAGCACAGAGGTGGGGCGGTACGACACTGTATATGCAGGTTTATTTTGGGCTCCCGACTGGTCTATTGTAAGCATCGCGTGCATTGCATCGAATCGCCGTGGTGATCATGTCAAGGCTTCTATTGAGTCGCTTTCTCCACCAGCTAAAAGGAAACCAACAGAGTAACACACAGTATACATGCATGTACTCAATTTACTTACCCCAAACCATTATTATTATCCAGCCAGCGGCTGTGAGTATTCATAAATTTTTGCGAAGGAGAAAAGCCCTTGTCCTAAAGAGAAACGCAAATACGCGTATATTTACCTATCGTATAGAGATAGCTTACAAGCGAATACTGTGACCACTGTACTGTATGCAGGGTGTTGAATCTGCATGATTTCGGAATCCACGTACCCGATGCAGGTGAAAATGTGGAGATTAAACCTTCTGAGGTCCGGGGTGTGGCTATATATGCAAACATAAATGTCATTTATCCAGTAAGATGCGACATTTTCCGGCAGCGAGTGCCGCTTGTAGGCAGGCCTGACGTGTGTGCATCAATACTGGTTAGGGTAAGTCAGCTATGTGTGAGCCATCTCTCTAGCCTGTGTTGTGACGCTACTCCAGTAACATATTACTACCAATAAACCTTATTTAGGTTGTCTATATAAGTTGTCATGTATGAAAGTGTTTTCTTTTCTTATGAGGGACGGACCCACCTGGAGGCAAACGACCCAAGCCTGCTCACCTGCTCAAAACGTGTTCTCCAGCCACGCCTTGTTCAGAGCCGGCAGTACCTTGGCGACCCCCCTAATGATGATCTGATCGTCCAACACAAGGTGGCCACCGAGCTAAAGTGCCAAGGAGAAGTAATCAGCTTGGACTCCAAGTTAGCCATCAGGAAACTAGCAGAACCAGCCTCCATACGAAACACACTCATGAGAGTTCGTAATGTTATCGAGTCACCGTTCTGTGCTTTCTTCATCAACAAAAACATCATCCACCAATATAATGAAGTCGGAACGAACTGGTGCTGTACCCCAATGACTCCATTACAGAACGTACAAAGACTTTCCGTGCACACCTCGAGCACACGCTATCCAGCCTAAATGGACTCTACCTCTAATATATGTGGACGTCGCCGAGATTTTCCACAAGTTCATTGGCAACAAGCTTGCCTTCGTCAGATCAGCATGGCTGGAAGACGACCAACGGATAAGCACTTTCACGTACTGCAGTGGGGGCTGTGGAGCATGCCAAGCCTCACCAGAGGACATCGCATCCAACAACCCAGATTCCGGGGGATCGATGACGGCCCACCTCTTTGTACACTGCCCAACTGTCAAAAAGGTCCTGAGACTACTGGGAGGTCCATTGCCCGAGAGTATTCTCTATTATGTCTACAACAACCCAACCAGCAACGAGCGTACACCAGTCGTCCTCACCCAAACCACCACGCCGTACATGGTATACCCCATATGGAAGATGGAACGTCACTTGCGCTCACAGCCAAGAGACATGACGATCTTGGACAACCAGAGATTTCACAGCAACCGCATCCAACACGTTATTAGAGTTACTTTCGAGGCCGACACAAGGAAAGCTAGGAGACCGGGCCCGGGCACGCCATTTACCGCCCCGCCCCCGTCCTCTAGGCGCAACCAAGCTGATCAGGGGATTACTTAGGAGGACACATTATGATATTAATAACATAAAATAAAATTCTTTCTATTCTTTCATTTTTGCCTCACTTTCTTCACTGTCATACATGATGACTCTCTCTATTAACCCCCCTAGCCCCCACCTTGTTGGATCAACAATTTTCTCGACTCCCACACTGCCACCAATTTCTGGTTCTAATCAAACTCCCAACGGCAGAGACTTAGCACACAGGAGGATTAATGCTGAAATCATCCTTAAGACTATCTCAACAGCTCCAGATACAGTCAACGGTCAAAAGTATTTGTCATTTTGTTACACAACCCTAAATCGAGGATGCGTTTAAAAGCTATACGAAATGAAAGTAATGCGATTTTCTTTTCAAATTTTACACCACCGTGTTCGTAAGACGCTATTGTACTTGTATCTATCTTTCATGTCAAATAAGGCAGATTGGAGATTGATTGACTCACTGATTCCGTGTTACGAGTGCTAATCCACCTGCATATACTTGTACTTGTACCCAATCTCGGTCAGAGAGCTATACTTGTAGAACAAGAAAGGGTTATGCAAATGACGATTTTTTTGCACACATAGATTATTACAAGTAAAAGTAAATGGAACCCCAACATCTTCCTAGTTATCCCCAAAAATATAGGGGTCTCCTTGAGGGTATACTGTGGGGCTGTACTTGTAGTACAGTACCGGTACCACCACCTCAATTGGGTTCGTAAGCTTCAAACCTGGAAAAAATGAAAGAGTTCATAGCAGTATCATATCGTGACAGATCTGAGTTGTGTTTTGGGGATGAAATAATTGAAGCTGTAGAAATCGATCCATATAGTGTTTTTACCTCAAAAACTCCGCCAGCATTCTACAAGGAGGTATCTTTGAAAGTGATATCCTAGTGACCTAAAATCCAAAGCATGGGTCACCATCAGTTACACACAACACTCCTTTAAATACTCTCAAAAGAGTAGGAGAAGTTGAAGGTTACATATGTGCCATTTTTTAAAAGGTCAGAGCTTTTAATTCGCTTCTAGCAGTATCTATTCCAGTTTTATGTGTCAGTGACTGGGAACAGTTTGGAAATGTAAAAAAAGCTCATCCACCAACGAAACGTAGCCTACAAGACTCTGTGTAAACAATAGCAACGTAAAAACTACATGAATATGTTGGCCTGGTATTTGCGGCTGCATTTATGTAAGAAGTACAATCTGATTCGCTCTTGATTCTTTTTTATTAGCCGTCTAGTAGCTAATGGCACGAATAAAGTTTGTTCACGTAATAGCCAGGGGTGTCTGTGTAGAGGGGTCAACTTCAGCCCCAGAATGCCAGCGAAATACCTCTGACGAAGGGGAAATGAGCTTTTGTATCCACGATACCCTTCGAGTGCACCCGCCCCGCGTACGCATAACAAGGATGCCAGCGATTTCGTGGTTAACGGGAATAGGGGTGTAAGGGCCAGGAAACCACCGGGGAGTGACACTGATGTCGACTAGGGGTTCCTGGTGATCACCTACAATGGTGACGGATCAAACATTGCGATTCTGACGTGGTTTCGTCGTATCACGGTAGGCGGATGGTTCTGTGTACCGGTAAACTCCAATGACTTGGAAATAAGGTTAACGGCCAGCTTCTTGCATTCAATTAGGGAGTGTAGAAAACTCGGAACGGATATAGCCATGTACAGTAACAGTGTATGGTGTACACTGTGAGCATTTGTAAGTAACAGTTCATTAGATACATAACATAACATAATATAGTAAAGAGAGGGTAACACCATGTCGCACCTCCAGCCACAATACCTTAAGATCCACCATTACAATATTATCTACGAAAAGATGCCTCAAGCTGCAACCTGATGAGTCCGGGGAATATTAATACAGTAAATTAACTATTTGTTTTGAGAGCTAGAAAAGAGATTAAAGAGAAAATCTGAAAACGGTCCTGAGAGGTACAGTAGCGTAGTACTCGACAAGCATTGGCTCATCTAGACCATCATGGCAAGAAGAGGTAGTGCCAGTAGAGCACTGACGGACACGACCGAGCCACCATTGGCTTGTGGGATTCGAGCAGCGTCGGCGGGAGACTGTGCGGAGCCAGAGGAGCCAGAGGAGCCAGAGGAGCCAGAGGAGCCAGAGGAGCCAGAAGAGCCAGAGGAGCCAGAGGAGCCAGAGGAGGAGCCAGAAGAGCCCGAGGAGCCAGAGGAAGAGCCAGAGGAGCCAGAGGAAGAGCCAGAGGAGCCAGAGGAGGAGCCAGAAGAGCCAGAAGAGCCAGAAGAGCCAGAAGAGCCCGAGGAACCAGATCCTGGGTTGCCTCCAGCGCCACTTGCAGGAACAGTCACATAAACAATAAGAGTGCCACCAGAGGTAGCGGCCCCCTTACTGCCACCCGCAGCTCCAGCGTTAGAGCCAGCGGTGACAAACACAGTGACGGTGGCAGTAGGGTTGGGAGCAATAGCATATGTGACGGTAGTTTCAGCCATGGTAACCTGCTCGAATACATCGCCATCTGTGTTGGTGAGGTACGCTGTACCTGCAGTGGGACCTTTGACAATGTTGGTAGAGACTGGGGCCTTGGTGATCTGCTGGTAGGGCTTGCCGTTGGAGTTTGTGAGAATCTCCGAACCTGCAGTAGGGCCACCAACAATCTTGGTCGAGACGGGGGCCATAGTGACCTCCTCGTAGAGCTCGCCCTTGGATTTGGTGAGGATCGCGGTGCCAGGAGTAGGTCCTGCAACAGTCTTGGTCGAGACAGGGGCATTGGTAACCTCCTCGTAGAGCTCGCCCTTGGAGTTGGTGAGGATCGCGGTGCCAGCAGTAGGACCGACCACAGTGTTGGTCGAAGCAGGGGCAATAGTCACCTCAATGTAGGGCTTACCGTTGGTGTCTGTGGGGGTCGCGGTGCCAGGAACAGGTCCCACAACAATGTGGGTGGAGCCTGGGGCAACAGTCACCTCAATGTAGGGCTCGCCCTTGGAGTTTGTGGGAGTCGCAGTGCCAGGGACAGGTCCCACAACTATGTTGGTGGAAACAGGGGCAACAGTCACCTCAATGTAGGGCTCGCCATTGGAGTTTGTGGAGGTCGCAGTGCCAGGAACAGGTCCTACAACACTGTTGGTGGAAACAGGGGCAACAGTCACCTCAATGTAGGGCTCGCCCTTGGAATTTGTGGGAGTCGCAGTGCCAGGGACAGGTCCCACAACAATGTTGGTGGAAACAGGGGCAACAGTCACCTCAATGTAGGGCTCGCCATTGGAGTTTGTGGAGCTCGCAGTGCCAGGAACAGGTCCTACAACACTGTTGGTGGAAACAGGGGCAATAGTCACCTCCTCGTAGAGCTCGCCCTTGGCGTTGGTGAGGATCGCGGTGCCAGCAGTAGGACCTGGAACAGTGTTGGTCGAAACAGGGGCAATAGTCACCTCAATGTAGGGCTTACCGTTGGTGTCTGTGGGGGTCGCGGTGCCAGGAACAGGTCCCACAACAATGTGGGTGGAGCCTGGGGCAACAGTCACCTCAACGTAGGGCTCGCCCTTGGAGTTTGTGGGAGTCGCCGTGCCAGGGACAGGTCCTACAACAATGTTGGTGGAAACAGGGGCAAGGGTCACCTCAATGTAGGGCTCACCGTTGGTGTTTGTTGAGGTCGCGGTGCCAGGAACAGGTCCTGCAACAATGTTGGTAGAAACAGGGGCAATGGTCACCTCAATGTAGGGCTCACCGTTGGTGTTTGTTGAGGTCGCGGTGCCAGGAACAGGTCCTACAACAATGTTGGTGGAAACGGGGCCCGTGGTAGCCTGGGTAACCTCCTCGTAGAGTTCGCCCTTGGAGTTGGTGAGGATGGCGGTGCCAGCAATAGGACCTGGAACAGTGTTGGTGGAGACAGGGGCAATCGTCACCTCCTCGTAGAGTTCGCCCTTGGTGTTGGTCAGGGTAGCAGTGCCAGCAGTAGAACCTGGAACAGTGTTGGTGGAGACAGGGGCAATCGTCACCTCTTCGTAGAGTTCGCCCTTGGCGTTGGTCAGGGTAGCAGTGCCAGAAGTAGGACCTGGAACAGTGTTGGTGGAGACAGGGGCATTCGTCACCTCCTCGTAGAGTTCGCCGTTGGTGTTGGTCAGGATCGCGGTGCCAGCAGTAGGACCTGGAACAGTGTTGGTGGAGACAGGGGCAATCGTCACCTCCTCGTAGAGTTCGCCGTTGGAGTTGGTCAGAGTCGCAGTGCCAGCAGTAGGACCTGGAACAGTGTTGGTGGAGACAGGGGCATTCGTCACCTCCTCGTAGAATTCGCCCTTGGTGTTGGTCAGGGTAGCAGTGCCAGCAGTAGGACCTGGAACAGTGTTGGTGGAGACAGGGGCCTTGGTGACCTCCTCGTAGAGCTCGCCGTTGGTGTTGGTCAGGGTAGCGGTGCCAGCAGTAGGGCCTGGAACAGTGTTGGTGGAGACAGGGGCATTCGTCACCTCCTCGTAGAGCTCGCCGTTGGTGTTGGTCAGGGTAGCGGTGCCAGCAGTAGGACCTGGAACAGTGTTGGTGGAGACAGGGGCAATCGTCACCTCCTCGTAGAGTTCGCTGTTGGAGTTGGTCAGAGTCGCGGTGCCAGCAGTAGGACCTGGCACGGTGTTGGTGGAGACAGGGGCATTGGTGACCTGCACATAGGTCTCGTTGTTGGTGTTGGTGAGAGTCTCGGTGCCAGCAATAGGTCCTTGAACAGTGCTGGTGGGGAGGGGGAGACTGGTGATCTCGACGTGGTAGCCTCCGTCAGTGTCAGAAACGGTAGTTGTCCCGGCAGTGGGTCCTAGGACGACGGTGGTGAGGGAGATACTGTCCAGTGGAATGCACGTTCCTGGGGGTGGAAAGTCGGAAACCATGACAACACCGTCGTTGGTTTCATGCCAACGGACTGCTTGCTGGGCAGCATACATGCCGTAAGCACCCACGATAGCAGCGTTGAAATCTTCGAGCGTGTGAGGCTCTGGGGTTTTGTCAAGCATCCACGAGATCGCGTACTTGGAACGATAGGCTGTGCCTCCAATGACGTCCCAGTAGATGGTAGGTGAACATTTAAAGGGATAAACGTAGTAGGCAAAGTCCATCCAATTATCGACATCTTGAAGAAGCTCTTTGCTGCCATAATTGTAAGCAGTATCGATCGTAGCTTGGTTGTCCACACCAGGAACGAAGGTGTATCCTCTTTCAATAGCAATTTCCTTGGCAAAATCGGTCAGAACACCAATTTGGGAGTGGGCATCAACGTTGAGGTACCGAGTGGGAAGGTTAGCACGCACAGTTGGGTCTTGGGTGATACCTGCGAGTGCTGTAGTGGCGCAGAGCACCACAGTGATGGCGAAACCAAACAATTTCATGGTGAAAAAATTGATGAGAGTTGATGGTGATTTGTGCGATTATTACTGGCATTTATATACTTCCCAGCTTGAAGTGGCTATGATGGTAGCAGGGGTTTGGATATTAGTTTCCGATGAACAATATGCTAGCCCAGAATCCTCATTGTTGGAGAGGGAGACTCATAGAATCATAAAAAGAGCCGGGTTGTGTTGATGACATTGTACTCGGAGTCATGGTGCTGCCACTATTGCTACCATAATGTGGCTTATAAATTAATTTCAATAACTGTCACGTTGCCACATAGCCTTTCAAATTGGGGGTGTTTTCAATCCACCTCACCTCACTCCGTAACACGACTCTTCTGAGGGTCTTTTCGCACCTGGTGGGTTCGGAGTAACTTTTTGGCGTAACTAGCCACAATTCACTGTTGCTGTAAGAACATGGCTCTCTCACTGGTTTGGAACAAGCTTGTGAGGTCATCCATGGTGCCTCCCTTTAAAGCAGCCATTCCCAGTATCACACTATAGGTACTACACTCGATCAGGCCATATACTATAGGTACGACACTAGAGCTTATAAAGCAGAAATACGATTTTGGCGTGATCATTGTCACAAAAATGAGCTGATTTTCACATCTCCAATAGCTAGGCACGCCTGAGCTTCTGTCATCACAATCACTAGCTTTCCATACAAGGCGAACCAAGTCGGTGCATGCACCTTAGCAACCTCAACCATCATCATTGGCCTAATGACCAATATGGCTCAAATTCGCGATTGAAAACATGGCGGTAAGTGAAAGAGGGGTCAATCACGATGTGTCTTGGGGTCGAAAATCACGCAGAATTATCAGGTGCTTGTGTGCCATCTATCCTATATCCTACACTGCGACTGTCGCACGTATAATGAGATTATACTAGCTCACATCTGCACGTCCAATGAAACAAAGCTGGACTTGTTCTCGTTTTGGCATCGGTATTCCGCTTTAGTACTGATGATGTTTCATTAAACTATGGCCTTCGTCAATGAACTAAACTGGCAAAAAAAAAATAAGCTGATATACGCAGGCCAATTGACTGAATGGAGTGTGTCGTTTGTATCAAAGTGAGAATGCGGATCAACTTCTGATCCAATATCACGTCTATTATTACAATACTGGAATTGACAAACTTGATGGGAACGATGCAGGTGGCGGATATTGATCTTGGGGTAAAGTCGACAACCGACTTGATTTGTGAGAAAGAGTCAATTAAAGACTCCGTGAGACTTCCGAGCTTTCTCCTTTTCAACTGACTCATTCCATATGCCCTGGGATGAGTTTGAGTTCAAGAGTTTGCTGTAAAAGATGCCCGTAAAGGTGTGAGTGAGTAAATACTGTGAAGTTAGAAATGAATATTCCTCAAGGTAGCCTGGATTTATGATAGATGGCCCAGCTTCTGTATCATTCCGTTTCGTGTGTGCTGGTACCAGCCACGACATTATAGGGTGAAGCAATCAAGCTTTCGGGGACGATTTAAGGTATTTCTTATTTTGGCGTTGCAATTCTACAAAGATGCCAGTGGCTACCTATACTAATGGTAGACGACTAAGAAGACTTGGCGGCGTAGGTACCTCACTAAATCTTCACCAGATTACCGAGATCTTCATTAGTGAATTTCCAATGTGAGGGATTCAGACCTTAGTTGCAGTACTGTACTCGTACTCGTAAGGGTGAGACATCCGGGATAACTTTGACTTCATCTCAAAAGTGCTGTTAGTTTCGCTCGTACATCAACTACAAAACACATCTGATTTTGTCCGAATGGTATTGCAAAATATTGCCGAGAGATGTATGATAAAAGTCCTAAAGAGGATACAGTAGTGTGGGGATTACTCTTTGTAGGTCCGCCGGATAGAGTAAAATCGAGCGGGAGACTTATGTTATACTACATTCGCTTTGTGGTAAAACAGCGCGGTCTACAGTACTCCAGAATTCACGATATCAAGCAAGAGAAGAAAGGGGCGTTATCGGGATGGGGTAATTGACACAAGTGAGGTGCATCGTACAAGTGATGTGAGAAACTACAGTACTTGAATGAGTATTTGTAATGGCTGAATTATGCAGCGGCTGTGTGACGGAAGTGTACCGAGAAACGAGACCTATACTAAAGTGAGCTGGAAAGGTGTTCTGAAAAAAGCTACACCCGAGACACAGTCCAGACCCACGATATTTATGACCTAGATGTTATTGCCTGTAGCCGTGAACACTTCTTCGGCACTGCCTGTTTTAGCCCGTCTTCCCAATCGATCCTAAAGATTAGGTGCATGTAGCATCGTGATAATGATTAATAAATCACGCCCAATTGGAGCGACTCATGACCAAATTGCAAAAATCACTGCCGGTTTTGGATCTAGAGGTCTTTTTTGTTCATTACAATTCATTTCCCCGGTCTTACCCACTGTCCCCGGTTACTTTCACGCTCCGAGTATGGGATATTTACGTCCCCGATCAGGTGGTTCAAGCTTCATAGTCTCTTATAGTGTACTGCCACCAAAGTTGATAGACAGTTGCTAGCAGTTGCAGCTTTTCTACTCCGAATCTGTGTACAGGTGGTTCACCTGTTATTTGTTGAGGCTGACAGGACTGTTAAGCACATCCTATGATGTCACTCCCCGAAAGATCGACACACTATAACATTACCTCACATGTCTCGCGATACACTCTCTGTTATACCTGTACTCACATATTCATTTTAGTGGGCTAGCTCTCTGTTTATTGTGGTTAGTTTAGAGGTTGTTCTTGCCTAGACAACCCTCCTATGTTCGACGTATTGCCCTGAGGCAAATAAAGCATTCTCTCACCCATTTTTCATTTCTAATGATGTTCGCAAATATCTGGAAGCATGACTTCGATGAGTCGCCGTACAAAAATCATCTTGGTACCGGCTATTCCTGCAGTAGTTTGTGCCGCATGTCTTTGTGGGTGGTTAGTATTATGTGAATTAAAGTTGTGGGTTAGCCCCTGGTGCTAAAACCTTCGTAAAAAATGTTACGCCAAATATGCAGTCCATCTGTGTTTATCGTGTTTTCTCTCTCGTATTGAACTACAGTAGGCTGATGGATTGACGTGGGCAGTTCGGCATTGTACAAGCAGCTTTATTGTGGGCTCCCAAATGATCTGATCTAAGCATTGCGTCGTATCGACTTCTAATCGCATCGTCTACAAGTCGATCGTTCATGGAGGTTTCAAAATCTTGTGATGGCTTCTGTTGAGCCGCTTTTTCCAACAGTAGCAGCTAAAAGAAAAGCAACAGGTGGCACACGCCATGTATGCATACACTCCATTTACTTACCCTAAAACATTCTCTGCCAGCCAGCAGTAGGGGTGGCTATGAATACTCATAGATTCCTCGAACGGGAAAAGCCTTTGTCCCAAATACGATCACAAATACGCGTAAATTTACCAATCGTATAGATAGCTTACAAGCGAATGACTATGCAGGGTGTTGAATCTGCGTGGTTTTGGAAGCCACGTACCCGATGCAGGTGAAAATGTGGAGGTTAAACCTTCTGAGGTCCGGGGTGTGGCTATAAATGCCAACATAAATGATAATTTATCCAATTAAGTGCGACCTTTCCGGCAGTGAGTCTCGCTTGTGGGTGGGCCCGTTAAGCGCGCGTATAATGTTGTGGGGGTAACACAGAGGGTTACATCGTAAAAAAGTGGAATGTTGCAGCAAGACCACCCCCAAACAGTAAATTAAGTCCCAAAACAAAAGTGAAATTCTGCACCTCGACCACCCCGACCACCAAACATCGGGTTGGGATTTCTTGTTCAACTACTTTCAACAAGCAGAAACGCTAGCGAGTACATAGTAAAAAAAACAGCAGTAGATTACATCATGAAGATGCACATCCTAGATCGCACGAACCGCCCAGAAGTGTCATTTCTATCAAGCGAACATAATTAAAGAGCTACTTGTAGCAAAAGCGATAGCAATGATCTTTGGTCTCTCGCCTCTACTCTGTCAGAATCAATAAGATATTTCGTGTTGCTCAATTGATGGGTTCGGCTATTTTCGAAACCATGGGTAAAGGCAACGACAAGAGTTGCTCATTACAACAGTCGCGGGCTTATTAGTCAATGAGCAATGATTGGTACATTAAATTGATTACTCGTTTTGAGAGTTGAAAAGGAATTAGGGAGGCTGAAAAAGGTGGTCAGATCAGACGAGGATTGAACCATCTAGGCCATCATGGCGAGAAGAGGAAGGGCTACAAGAGCACCAACCGACACGATAGAGCCACTGTTGGCCAGAGTGGCAGCTTCAGCTGGAGACTGCTCGGAGCCAAATCCAGATCCGGAGGAGTCAGAGGAACCAGAAGAGCCAGATGAACCAGAAGAGTTGTCATCCGGGACGTCCCCAGAGTTGGAAGCCCCCTTGCCTCCAGTGTTAACTTGTCCACTTCCAGAGCGACCAGAATCGTTTCCAACATTGTCTGGATCAGCTCGGGAGCCGCTTCTGTCTAAACCGCTGGAGCCTCCAGCACCACTAGGGCCACTTCGGTCACCAGCAGGGGCAGTGACGTAAACAATGAGGACGCCGTCAGATATAGTTGCTCCCGACCCACTGTCAGAAGAACCTTCTGAGCCAGTGGCAACGAAAACAGTAAAAGTAGCAGTAGGCAAGGGCGCGTCAGTCGATGTTTCAGTAGTTTCAGCCAGCGTCACCTGTTCATAGAAATCACCCTCGGTGTTAGTGAGGATCTCTTTACCTGCAGTGGGACCTGAAACAGTGTGTGTGGAAACAATGGTGCCAGTTACCTGTTTAAATGGCTCGCTGTTTGTGTTAGCGAGAATCTCTGTATTAGGCTAGGGCCTGGATATGTGTGGGTGGAAACCACACCTTCGGTGATGCTGGTAACCTGCTCGAAAAGTTCTCCGTTGGCGTTGGTAAGAGTCTCAGTACTCGTACCAGGTGCTGGACCAGGCACTGTGTTGGTGGATACCACACTCTTGGTAACGGTAGTCACCTGCTCGTAGAACTCGCCTGCACTGTTATTCAGGGTCTCGGTGCCGCCAACCGGTCCAGGAACAGTGTTAGTCGAGACAGGGATCTTAGTCACCTTCACATAAAAGTTACCATTGGAGTCTGTGAGAATCTCGGCACCTTCCGCAATTCCTGGAACAAAGTTTGTAGACACCGGCGTTTGAGTGATCTGCACGTAATGCTGAAGGGTAAGTTGTATTAGCTCTACGATATACACTCTGATTGGGGTTGATTCCAAGGGTGCTACCGTTTCACTCGTATCGCTTGATGTGTTAGGTGAAGGTAGTATCCCCTTGGGATGTATCATTACGACATAATTGTGCATCCCTAACCCCGTAACCTGTACAGAGCCTTCTATTGGTTAGAGGTGCAATGAGGCCGAACTTCCCGATTAGGGAGTTCAGGGCTAGGGTGCTTATCGATTCGTGTATTCTCCAACACGTAATAGTCATCGTTAGTGTCTGTGAGGGTAGCAGTGCCTTCCCCTGTGCCGGGGACAAAGTTGGTGGACACAGGTGTTCGAGTAATCTGCACGTAAAAGTCATTGTTCTATTGTACCTGGAACAAACTCGATGGAGAGAGGCGTTTTAGTCACCCGCTCAGTAAGTTCTCCGTCAGTTCCCGTGACTGTCTCGGTACCTGGAATGGGGCCAGGAACTGTGTTCGTATTGACTGGCGCTTTCGTGATCTGCTCGACAGTAACACCGTCCGTTCCATTGAAAGTTTCAGTACTGTACCAGCCGACCGACGTTCAACAAGAACACCTGCATCTGTTTGACAGAGCAATCTCTGGTTACGCGCCAGACACGGAGAAACGCACCAGAACCGAGGTTTAGGAGAAATGAGAAACGGAGGAGAGAACCGGAGGATTGCGGCATGAGTGCTAGTATTGGTATTGATTATGGTCATTATGCAAAAAAAAAAAATAAATCTTGAGAACACGAAAAAAGAGTCTCCAAATACTGTACACGAGTCTGGGATACTTGTTGCGTAATACGTAATGCACTTCCCTGGAAAAAAAAAACAAAAAACACATGGCAATCTAATGCGGGGTTAATATTCGTACAGTAAATTGACTATTTGTTTTGAGAGCTAGAAAAGAGAATAAAAAAGAAATCTGAAAGCGGTACTAAGAGGTACAGTTGGGGTAGTACTCGACGAGCATTGACTCATCTAGACCATCATGGCGAGAAGAGGTAGTGCCAGTAGAGCACTGACGGACACGATCGAGCCACCATTGGCTTGTGGGATTCGAGCAGCGTCGGCGGGAGACTGTGCGGAGCCAGAGGAGCCAGAGGAGCCGGACGAGCCAGAAGAGCCAGAGGAACCAGAGGAGCCGGACGAGCCAGAAGAGCCAGAGGAGCCAGAGGAAAGGCCAGAGGAGCCAGAGGAGCCAGAGGAAGAGCCAGAAGAGCCAGAAGAGCCAGAAGAGCCCGAGGAACCAGATCCTGGGTTGCCTCCAGCGCCACTTGCAGGAACAGTCACATAAACAATAAGAGTGCCACCAGAAGTAGCGGCCCCCTTACTGCCAGCCGGAGCTCCAGCGTTTGAACCAGCGGTGATGAACACGGTGACGGTGGCAGTAGGGCTGGGAGCTGTAGCATACGTGACGGTAGTTTCAGCCTTGGTAACTTGCACGTAAGGATCGCCGTTGGAGTTGGTGAGAGTCTGGGTTCCAGCAACAGGGCCAGGCACAGTGTTGGTGGAAACCACACCCTTGGTGGAGCTGGTAACCTGCACGTAAGGATCGCCGTTGGAGTTGGTGAGAGTCTGGGTTCCGGCTGCTGGACCAGGCACAGTGGTGGTGGAGACAACACCTTTGGTAGAGCTGGTAACCTGCACGTAAGGATCACCATTGGAGTTGGTGAGAGTCGCAGTTCCAGCAACAGAACCAGGCACAGTGACAGTGGAGACAACACCCTTGGTAGAGCTGGTGACCTGCACGTAAGGATCACCGTTGGAGTTGGTGAGAGTCGCAGTTCCAGCAACAGAACCAGGCACAGTGACAGTGGAGACAACACCCTTGGTAGAGCTGGTGACCTGCACGTAAGGATCACCGTTGGAGTTGGTGAGAGTCGCAGTTCCAGCAACAGAACCAGGCACAGTGACAGTGGAGACAACACCCTTGGTAGAGCTGGTGACCTGCACGTAAGGATCGCCGTTGGAGTTGGTGAGAGTCGCAGTTCCAGCAACAGAACCAGGCACAGTGACAGTGGAGACAACACCCTTGGTAGAGCTGGTGACCTGCACGTAAGGATCGCCGTTGGAGTTGGTGAGAGTCGCAGTTCCAGCAACAGAACCAGGCACAGTGACAGTGGAGACAACACCCTTGGTAGAGCTGGTGACCTGCACGTAAGGATCGCCGTTGGAGTTGATGAGAGTCGCAGTTCCAGCAACAGAACCAGGCACAGTGACAGTGGAGACAACACCCTTGGTAGAGCTGGTGACCTGCACGTAAGGATCACCGTTGGAGTTGGTGAGAGTCGCAGTTCCAGCAACAGAACCAGGCACAGTGACAGTGGAGACAACACCCTTGGTAGAGCTGGTAACCTGCACGTAAGGATCGCCATTGGAGTTGGTGAGAGTCGCAGTTCCAGCAACAGAACCAGGCACAGTGTTGGTGGAAACCACACCCTTGGTGGAGCTGGTAACCTGCACGTAAGGATCGCCGTTGGAGTTGGTGAGAGTCTGGGTTCCGGCTGCTGGACCAGGCACAGTGGTGGTGGAGACAACACCTTTGGTAGAGCTGGTAACCTGCACGTAAGGATATCCATTGGAGTTGGTGAGAGTCTGGGTTCCAGCAACAGGACCGGGAACAGTGACAGTGGAGACAACACCCTTGGTAGAGCTGGTGACCTGCACGTAAGGATCGCCGTTGGAGTTGATGAGAGTCGCAGTTCCAGCAACAGAACCAGGCACAGTGACAGTGGAGACAACACCCTTGGTAGAGCTGGTGACCTGCACGTAAGGATCACCGTTGGAGTTGGTGAGAGTCTGGGTTCCAGCAACAGGACCGGGAACAGTGTTGGTGGAAACCACACCCTTGGTAGAGCTGGTGACTTGCACGTAAGGATCACCGTTGGAGTTGGTAAGAGTCTGGGTTCCAGCAACAGGACCGGGAACAGTGTTGGTGGAAACCACACCCTTGGTAGAACTGGTGACTTGCACGTAAGGATCACCGTTGGAGTTGGTAAGAGTCTGGGTTCCGGCTGCTGAACCAGGCACAGTGTGGGTGGAAACCACACCCTTGGTAGAGCTGGTGACCTGCACGTAAGGATCACCATTGGAGTTGGTGAGAGTCTGGGTTCCAGCAACAGAACCGGGCACAGTGTTGGTAGAAACCACACCCTTGGTAGAGCTGGTGACCTGCACGTAAGGATCGCCATTGGAGTTGGTGAGAGTCGCAGTTCCAGCAACAGGACCAGGCACAGTGTTGGTGGAGACAACACCCTTGGTAGAGTTGGTAACCTGCACGTAAGGAGTCGCAGTTCCAGCAACAGGAACAGGCGCAGTGTTGGTGGAGACAACACCCTTGGTAGAGCTGGTGACCTGCACGTAAGGATCGCCGTTGGAGTTGGTGAGAGTCTCAGTTCCGGCTGCTGGACCAGGCACAGTGTTGGTGGAAATCACACCCTTGGTAGAGCTGGTGACTTGCACGTAAGGATCACCGTTGGAGTTGGTGAGAGTCGCAGTTCCAGCAACAGGACCAGGCACAGTGTTGGTGGAAACCACACCCTTGGTAGAGCTGGTGACCTGCACGTAAGGATCGCCATTGGAGTTGGTGAGAGTCTCAGTTCCGGCTGCTGGACCAGGCACAGTGTTGGTGGAAAGCAGGGTGGTAATCTGCTCGTAAGGATCGCCCTTGGAGTTGGTGAGAATCTCAGTGCCAGCAACTGGTCCCGGAACAGTGTTGGTGGAGACAGGAACACTGGTGATTCTGACGCGCCGGCTTCCTCCCGTATAGATGGTAGTTGTTCCGGCAATAGGCCCTGGGACAACGGTGACGCAACTCACATTTTTAGGTGGCCAATTGACAATCATTACCACGCCCTTGCTTGTCTCTTGCCACCGGGCAGCTTGCTGAGCAGCGTACATGTTGTAAGCTGTCACGATAGCATTGTTAAAATCCTGGAGAGTATGAGGCTCTGGGGTTTTGTCGAGGGCCCATTGGACTGAAATGGCGTCACGTTGGCCTGCAAAATTACTGAGGACATTATACCACAGTGCTGGTCGACAATCAAAAGGAAAAACATAGTAGGAAAAGTCCTGTTGGAGCTGGAGATCCGCAAGAAGCTCTGGGAGCTTTTGATAGTAGGCGGCGTTGATGGTAGCTTGGTTGTTAACGCCAGGAACGAAGGTGTAATTTCGTGCAACAGCAAGGGCTCTGGCCGCATTTGTCAAAATTTGCAACTGGGTCGTGGCATCACTGCCAAGTTTGTGAGTGGGAAGATGGTTTCGCAACGCTTGGTTGCTGGTGATATCCGCAAGTGCTGTAATGGCGAAGAGCGCCATGGCGATGGCGAAACCAAACAATTTCATAGTGAAAATAAAATTGCTCAGAGTTGATGGTGATTTGTGCGATTATCTCTAGCATTTATATGCTTCCCAGCTGGAAGTGGTTATGATGGTCTGGGGGCTTGGATATTAGTTTCTGCTGGACTACAGTACTGTTTTTTTCTTTTTCCACACATTCGATTGAACTATAACATCACTACAGTATATACTGTACGTAAGTTACAATTACCCATCGAGCTATTTACGAGGGTCCTCAACACTATTATTGAACACAAAAACCTGGGAAACAAAGCTGGCTGTAAAAGGCAGTTTCTCATAAGGCTAATGCTTGTATGGCTGTGATCACATAGCCTTTCAAACTCAGGGAGTTTTCAATCCCAATACATCTCATTTCGTTACACAGCTTTCCTAAAGGTCTTTTCGCACTTGGTGAGTTCGGGAGGGACTGTTTGACATAACTGATCATAATTCACCGACATGCAAGTTATTAGTTGCTTCACTTTTCTGAGACAAGCTCATGACACCGTGGTGCCTCCCTTTGATACCGCCAGGCTTGTATTACAATATAGGTGCATTACTGTACGGCACTGTACAGATTCGGTCAGGCTATATTCTATAGAAATGTCACTGAAGGTTATATAACTGAAAAATGGTTATAGCCCTGATCATCGTCAAAAAGATGGGCCGATTCTCACATCTCCAATAGCTAGGCACGCCATGCATTTTGTCATCACAGTTGCCAGCTCTCCATACAATGCCGTCCCAGGTCGGTGCGTTCACCACGGTAACCTCAACCATTCTTGGGCAAAATGACCAATCTGGCTCAAAGTTGCAATTAAGAAGACCATAGTGGTGGGTGAAGTAGGAGTCAATTATCATGTGTTCTGGGGTCGAAAATCACTCAGTATTATTGGGAGCTTGTGTGACACCTATAGGACTACATATTCTACACAAGTACCGCCGCACGTGTATTTGGATCATAGCCTATTCACATCCACACGTTCAATTGAACAATGCGGGACTTGTTATCGTGCTGGCATCGGTATCCCACATTAGTATTGAAACCGATTATTACTGATAGACGCAGAGCTATTGACCAAACTAGGTAGGCAGTTTGCATCGAAGTGGGGATGCGAATCATGTGCCCATCCAATCTCCCGTCTACTGACCCTATGTTGTGATTAACAAACTTGACATGAACGATGGAGCTGGTGCTCAAGTGCCTCCGAGTGAATTAAGCGACTCACTCGATTCGTGAAACAGCGTCAATGTAAGACGCCTTCAAACACCAGAGCTTGTCCCTTTTTAACCTGCTGATCTCATGAGCCCCCAGGACGATCTTGAGTTCAAGGGTTTGCTGAAAAAGATGTCCGTAAAGGTGTGAGTGAGAAAAACATGAAATTGGGCACGTATGTTCACACAAGCCGTCCGGCCTTATGATAAATTGCCCAACTTTTGTAACATTCCGTTTCGCGTGTACTGTGGTGGCAGCTACGACATGAAAGGGGAAGAGGCAATCAAGCTTTCGGGGACGCCTTAAGGTTATTCCTATTTTGGCGTAGCGAATCTGCCAAGACGCGAGGGGCCACTAAAACTTATGGAGAAGTAGGATACGACAAAGAATACTTGGCTACTTAGGTACCTCAATGAATGTTCTCTGCATTGCCAAGACCATCACTGGTGAGGATCTAATGTAAGGGATTCAGACATTAGCTACATCTCACGCAAGGGTGAAACAATAGGGACTTTGACTTCATCATCAAATCAATGTTTACTTTGACCGTAAACCAAATAAAATACGCATTTGATTCTATTCTATTGGCATTGCGAAACAATGGCGAGACATACACAAAAAAGGCGCAATGAGGAGAAGAGGAATTTTCTTTTTTGTAAGTCCGCCGCATCGGGTGAAACGAAGCTCAAGATTTATGACGTACTTTTGTACATTGGCTTTGTGGTGAAACAGCGGGGTCTTAATTACTCCTGAATATCACGATATGAAGCAAGAAAAGAAAGGGGCGTTGTCGGAAGGGATAATTGATACTAGTAAAATGCGTTTATGTAACTCACAGATGAATAATCGTACTGGTTGTATTTTGCAGCGGTTGTGTGACTTCAGTGGACTTTGGACAAAGCCCAGACCCACGCTATTGAGGAGCTAGGTTTAATGACCTGTAGCCGTGAACACACCTTCAGAATTGCCTGTTTTAGCCCGTCTTCTTAAAAGGTCTCACGGATTAGAAGCATATAATATATCACGCCCAATCGGAACGACTTGGGCCGGGTTGCAATAGAACACTGCCTCTTTGGGATCAAGAGGTCATGAACAACAAAGACCTTTTTACATCTTGATCTCAAAGAGGTCATGAACAAGATACCCGGTCTTGCTCTTTGTCCCTGACAACTTCCACGTCCCGAGTAGCAGGTTTGCAAGAGCAATTTTCGTCCCCGACCAGGTCGTACAAGCTTCAAAGTCTCATACTGTGTACCCTGCCGCCACAGTTGTTGAACATCTACTGTACAGTACTAGCCACTGCTACTTTTCTGCTTCGGATCGGTCTCGTAGTGACTCTCTTTTGATTTGATGAGGCTGGAAGGATTGTGGAGCACATTCCTATAATGTCGACCCTCTGTTATCCCGTACCTGGTATTCACAGGTCCGTAATAGTGGGCTAGCTCTCTTTTTTTGTATTTGCAATTACCTTAAAGTCTATGGAACATGAGAGAACTAGATACGTAGCTACTGTTTCGTACTGTACTGAAACTACCTGAAAAATGTTAAGCCAAATATGCAGTTCGCTTGTGCTTATCGTGTTTTTTCCCTAGTATCGAACTAAGCTAATGGATGGACGTGGGCGGTCTACAATTATGGTCTCTCTGATGGTCTGTTGAAATCGTTGCGTCGAATCGCCTTCCGTCCGCATCGTTTACAAGGGGGTCCCTATAGGGTTCCAGAGCTTGTGGTGATCATGTGATGGCGTCTATGGAGCCGCTTCCTCCACCCGTGGCAACTGAGAAAAAGCAACATGGTAGCACACGCTATACATCCATACACTCCATTTGCGGGGCATCGTATAAAGGTCAAAAAGTGTAACTTCCCAACCCCCAGGGCATCGCATATAGGTCAAAAACGTGCACTTTCCCAACGCCTTCCGTTCAAAGAGCTTACAGGCGAATAACTAACTATGCAGGGTGCTAAAACTGCATGGTTTCGGAATCCACGTACCCGATGCAGGTGAAACAGTGGATATTAAACCATCTGAGGTCGAGATGTGGCTATAAATTCAAACACAAATTGTCATTTATCCAGCAAAATGCATGGTTTTCCGTAATTTTCCGTGGAAATGCTGTGTGTGCATAAAAGTTGCCGGGGTAACACAGAGCCGTGGCCCCAATTACACCCGCATTGGTGTTGGGTTGTGCAGGTCCCAGATGACGCCACAGTTCCTCTTGCGGTTTCACAGTAGTGTAGTGAATGCGAATTGTCATTTGATTTGGATATAGAGTATGAGCACTGTACTCGTAGTCTACTTGGTACCGTTGAACTGGTTACGAACTCGCCGTTCAAGGTCGAATTTAGAGTACAGTCAGTTCAGCATGATGAGCTATAAAGAAGTATACACGATGTAGTAAAGCCGGGTATATACCGAGTCATGCCATCTGAGGGATGAGGGATTATGAGGAAGAAAATGTCCGACAGAGCAGAGGTATCGTGATTACGATGCCTTAGACTTAGAAGACGATAACGACGACATTGACAATGATATCGACGATGGTAACTGCGGTCTGGACGATGATACCGGCATTCCCAAAGCGGACAATGACTTCTGTGTCACACGAAAAAAGTGGCTCGTGGGGTCGCACAAAGGCAACCCGCCGACGAAAAGGAGGCCACGGAAGTGTGGCCATAAATACCCATCTCTTGAGCTTTTGCTCCACAGATACCCCTTGCACACCCTCTACCCTGAAATCCGCTCCCTTGTGGGTACCCTTAACATCTCAACATCCCCCTGTGCATGGGACAATTGGTCAGGTTGAGAAAGAGAGAGAGAAGGGTGGTAGAGATACAGTACGAGTTCGTGGAGTTGATGAAATTTTTACATAAAGGCAAAATTGTGACACTCTCAGCTCACTATTTTTATCACGTGATGCCCCACCCAACTGTAATTGAACGTTCGACAAGACCAATCTGGGCAAAGTTGGTCACACGCCAAAACTCAACGACAGGACTGCTCGTATGCCGAACTACTGTAAGGCAAACAAAACCAAACGAAGTTGGGTCCATGAAATTGTCTACAGCTTGCAAGAAGGGTAGCTAAGTGGAGGCAGCGGTGGAGAGAAGTCATTATTCGAGATGGTTTGGGGTACCTGAGGTGAACTGGTTACGTCACTATACCGATGACATTATCTCAAGCAGTTTAATCATCGTGATACAAGGAGCTCCAAGTCTGCTGTGGCCAACTCTCTGAAGCTTGCAGTATGCGATAACGTGTTTGTATGGCATAACTGTAAGGTTGCTGAGTCATCAGCAGAGGGTGTTGTGGTGATCGGAAATGAGATCTGAGGGTATGGTTATGATTAGAATACTCGCAATGCAGTAGAATTGTGTTCCCAGCTTGGCGGTATGGCTTCTCCTGGCGATCATGGATGGACCTAAGTGTACCGTCCAGGTTGCTGCACACACTGTAGAGACCTGTTCGAACCGGAGAAGTGTACCGGTACCAAAAGCTACGCCAACAAATCGTAGCGGCCACTGAACGAGTCTGAAATCGAACCAATGCGTCTATAAATCTCGCGGCATGTCGCACTTGTACTCACTTTTCGTATCCTGCAGGGCGCTCTTTCAATGCGGGCACTAGCTACTTGTAGTCATTACCGTGCTGCGATAACCGATGCGTGGGTAGTCGGTTAAGTGGGCTAGAATATCGCTCACTCAATCATTTTGTAGGTCCATCTACCGCCACATCTTATTGGCTGTACAAGTACAGTACTTCCACCGCAACTTCGGTCCATCGGCAAGACACTTACATCAACTAAATTGCAACAAAATACTTAGCCATGTACTTCCCCGCCCACTCACCCGATATTCCCCATTTTAGGGTCACAGTGCATGAGAGACGCAAGGTTCGATTTTGCCCGATACAAGTATACACAATGAGACCAGATTTTTCCGTCGGGTCGAAATCCAAAATCCCGAGGCAGAGAAAGGTGACAAAAGCCAATCTGGCTTGACCAGTCTGATAATATTTAAGCGAGTTCTAAGCGAGGCGATGGAGTATACGCTATGCGACGGTGTACTACAGCTACCAGTAGTTGCACAAAAGGGACTACTCGGATGTAGTACTCGTACTCGTACAGCACCTCCCAACTTCCCCCCACCGACTATCTTGCTTTTCTCCGCTTGTAACGCCGTTGTCGCCGAACCCAAAAGGTAAATCTTTTGACTCATTGCAGGTGCGGCTGCCAACAATGGACATAAAAGAGAACAGAGGGCCCATGGAGACGCCTACAACCCCCATTCGACGCACCAACATCGCCAACACTATCAACATGGACGTCGACATTGTCATGGACAAGTTCTGGCCCGGGTACAACCCCGATGGCACCAAGCGAGAATCTTCAGCCGAGCGAGGAATGCTCTACAGATCAGAGTCCGGAATCTCCACTCCTCTGCCCGTTCCTAACGTTTACCAGCCGCCCGCACATCAGTATCCCGGTCTGGACATCAACCAGAGCAGTACCGGAGTCATCTGGACCACTGAGAGAGCTGCAGAGAAGGGATTCACGTATCAGGATCCTACATGGGCCAACTTGGGCCAGGGAGCTCCTGAGGTTGGAGACATTCCTGGCTGCTTTGAGCGACCAGATAACATTGACATCTCCATCAACACTCGAGAATACGCGCCCACTTCAGGTCTCACTGATCTCAGAAAGGCTGTGGCTAACCTCTACAATGAGGAGTACCGACAAGACAAGGCTTCCAAGTACACCTACGAGAACGTGTGTATTGTTCCTGGAGGCCGAGCTGGCTTGATCCGAATTGCCGCCATTCTCAAGGACTGCTACATGAGTTTCTTCTTCCCCGATTACACAGCTTACTCTGAGATGTTGTCACTGTTCAAGAACTTTGCTCCCATTCCCGTGCCTCTGGATGACTCTGACAACTACCAGGTTCATCTGGACATTATTGAGAGCGAGCTGAATCGAGGAGTGTCTGCTCTGTTGACTTCCAACCCCCGAAACCCCACTGGTCAGGCTCTTCGAGGCGCAGATCTCAAGCGGCTGCAAGATATGTGCAGAAAGAAGTGTCTGCTCATCATGGACGAGTTCTACTCGCGCTACAACTACGAGGACGGATGCAACGGAGAGAGTATCTCGTGCTGTGGAAACATCGAGGACGTCAATGTGGACCCTGTGCTCATTCTTGACGGTCTCACCAAGGCCTTCCGACTTCCCGGATGGCGAATCTGCTGGATTCTCGGTCCCAAAAAGTACATCAACGCCCTGGCCTCTGCAGGCTCGTATCTGGACGGAGGAGGCAACGCTCCCTTCCAGGCTGCTGCCATTCCTATGCTGGAACCCTCGCTTGTGAGAAAGGAAATGGCTGCTCTGCAACGTCACTTTGTCATGAAGAGAGACTACTGTATCGAGCGGCTGACCAAGATGGGCTTTGTGTTCAAAAAGGTGCCCACTTCCACCTTCTATCTGTGGGTTGACCTCGGTAATCTACCTGGAAAGCTGAGCAATACTCTGGGTTTCTTCCAGGAGTGTCTCAAGGAGAAGGTGATTGTGGTCCCCGGCATTTTCTTCGATCTGAACCCTCTGGCTCGACGAGAGCTCGACGATTCTCCTTACTACCACTTTGTGCGACTTTCGTACGGCCCTGATATGGACGCTCTAAAGATGGGCATGGACGGTATTGAAAAGGTGATCCAGAAGTTTACCCTGAGTCCCAAGGCTTTTGACAAGAAGCTGAACTTGGGTGATGAGCCTGCTCGAGCTGAGTCTCCTGCTCCCAAGCGGTAGATCCGGTAGAAAATGGCCGTAAGCCATGAACGGACAGCAGCCAATCCAAGAAACACCCCTCCGACAACTGTTTTTGACAATGTACGTATAATATGACCAACATCTTTACGGAGTA
The DNA here is from genome assembly GCA_900519085.1 of Yarrowia deformans. Classification (NCBI taxonomy): domain Eukaryota; kingdom Fungi; phylum Ascomycota; class Dipodascomycetes; order Dipodascales; genus Yarrowia; species Yarrowia deformans. The sequence continues at coordinate 1,026,909 of ULGY01000007.1, read as the reverse complement.
CTTGTACTTGTTTATGTGTGTAGCCTAAAGATGGGGTTGAAAGCTGGGCTTCTTATCCATTACCCACACAACTTCCACACTAAACTGTAGCACAAATTCAATATTAACACCCACCCCATCTCTTCTCTGCACCATGTGCATACCACAGGCACCTATCTGCAATGAACATGATTGTGCATCAGATATGAGAGACTTGCTACGTGGCAGTAACAAAAGAAGCACAACATAGCAAAGCTTTAAACAGCGCTCTTATCTGTCCCGTCCAACCAGGCAAACAAGAGGAATGCCTCTACGTTGTGAAGTAGGAGTTTGTTTTGGAAAAGGCGATCCAGACAATACCTCGCGACCAGGTGAAGCCAGGAATGTGCTTGAAACAGAACTGGCAGCTATCGTTCTTGCTCTCAGGGTCATTCAGACGAGACAGGGTGGTTTCTACTGCGAGATCGTTTGTGACAGTGTTGCCGCCGGTAATCTGATTCACAATTATATGCGACCCAAAACAGATTCTACAAAGGATCTTGTCATCGTGGCCCAATCGCTGCTTGATGGTGCCCATGGCAAAGTGAAGCTATCATATGTCAAGGGTCATTCAGACAGCGAGGGCAATGGAATGGCCCACAAGCTGGCCAACATGCGCAGGTTAAGGGGGAGGTGAACTGACCGATCGTCCGGGCGAACCGATCTTTAGCAAAGATGACCAAATATGAAGTACATTTTGTAATTATAGCTAATTAGCGCAATACCACTGTATAAACATGCAGATGGGGGACACCCCTTAACGTTCATGAGTGCCCTAGCCAAACCAGCCAAAGAAGCGGTGCGGAATTGTAGCAACTCTTCTTCGAGAACATTGTACATCTAGTGTCACTTCACTGAGCGCTAGCTTAAGGATATTGGTTATCTGCAAAGCGCAAAAAAAACAGATCTGCTTATTTGCAATTGTGTAGACTTCTAAGAGCGTAATAATGGTTGTTGTAATTATTTCGATTATTTTCCTAATTCTTAATGCATTATCAGACTTTTAGATCAGAGTTTACATCAAATACAGCTTATAAAAGGAATAAAATCACATAAACTTGGATCAAACCATAAAAAATAAAGAACCATCTCATAATCACTGGCACAAATTTTGGGTGCGTTTGGGTTACCCACTGGTGCCTGTGAGCACTATTCTCCGTCCAACGATATAGCGGTTAGCTAATTCCCACAGAGTTTCGATAATGCACCCCAAAACGTTATCTCAACTTTAATCTATCGTTAGTGGAGACAGAACTGCAGAATATATACCGTAGAAAAAACAGTTGTTAGCGGAGAACACTAGGATGTACTATTTACACATTCATAGTGCTCTTCAGAGAAGTACCCTGCAAATTATCATGTCTCAATCACGGATACAGCACTGTACTTGTACCTCCCTACAACACTGCCTGTGTAACATCCCCACCCCACCTTATTTAGGGAACCCTTTTGCGGCTCTTCCTTCTTCTTCCTCAACATTCACAAAGTATCAAGAACACATCCACAGCACCCCTTCGACAATTCTACAACACTACGACACGTCCCCACCTCATTGGACGACGCACACTTTTCTCTTTAGGTGCTTTACCGTGGCTCGTGCGTGGTGAGTATCCCCTGATTCTGTGCCATTGTGTTTGTGTCAACACAGTCTTTTTACGATCTCCTTTACTAACTCAGCCAAAGGATGTCGCGACCCTCCCTCACTTCATGTGGTGGGAGGTGCTCCTCTGTGGCTGTCAGTCAGGTCTGGCACGAAGCACAGAGTCAAGGCCGGCTGGTGGTGTTGCGGCGTTGGTGGCAACAGAGAAGCTCTACTCCAACGCCTTAATCAGCCATCAGCTCGTCACCTTTCAGGCATTTCTTAGGCCCCCCTTCCCGTCCCTGCCTTCTTCTGAACAATTTTGATTAACGACAAATCCTGCCGAACACGCTTTTGTATGGATAGCTACCATGCGCTGGTGTGCTTCTGTCAATCATCGGAAGATTTTTGGTGACAGTGGTTCCTACGTTTGTGCGCATTACTTTCCTGACAAGGCGGTCTCCGTAGCGAATGCACAAGCTTTGATCACGTCCCCCAGTTTGCGTGATTGAGGTCGACGCTCTTTTCCTAGTCATGGATCTCTGGCATCCCCCAATGCTGTCCACTTCTAGTTTCTCGATTTGTTCCCTTTATTTGCGGTGATGTTTTTGGTGGTGATGACTGTTTGCGGTGACGTTTGGTGGTGATGACTGTTTGCGCTGTTGGCTCTTGCGTTGTTGGCTCTTGCGATGTTGGCTCTTGCGATGTTGGCTCTTGCGATGTTGGCTCTTGCGTTGTTGGCTCTTGCGATGTTGGCTCTTGCGATGTTGGCTCTTGCGTTGTTGGCCCTTGCGCTGTTGGCTCTTGCGTTGTTGGCTCTTGCGATGTTGGCTCTAGCGTTTTTGGCTCTTGCGATGTTGGCTCTAGCGTTTTTGGCTCTTGCGATGTTGGCTCTTGCGTTGTTGGCTCTTGCGATGTTGGCTCTAGCGTTTTTGGCTCTCGCGATGTTGGCTCTTGCGATGTTGGCTCTTTTTGCGGTTTAAGTGCTTTGCACAATGTCGATTGTTTTTCGAGAGACATCTACGGACATCTCTTTGGCAGGTGGATCTTCCACTACTTCTTTCCCGGGCTCTTCGGGCTAAACAGAGTGACAAATCAAACAAAACATGGCTGCCCTGAAGAGACTCAATCCATGACTAGCGTCGAAACACCAACAGTGGGGGCTGTTGGTGTCGGCAGCCACTAGTCAAAAAAACTTGGCTACATTCCAAGTACCAGCAGTGGGGGCTGCTTGGTGCTTGGAGTGTAGCTACTAAATATCTTACAATATAAAATTTCTAATATATTATTGATACTGATCTATACAATCTTCAAGTAATTCTCAGAAATAGACCAGCATTTGCTTGTGAAAGAAGTAACTGGGGCCCCCTTTCTGCAAATAATTTTCAGACAATTTAATTTTTAATAATGGAAAATATTGGTGGCGAGTCGCATAAATTCATATTAAATCGAGTGGTAAGATCATTGCATTTATAATTCACCTGGTGGTCATTCAGCACAGTGTCAATCCCGTGAGCTGCTTATCTTTATGTATGTAAGTATTTTGAATCTATGGTGAATTAATTCCCTAAATCGTTATAAATGAACTTTTTGTTTGGAGAAAGCTTGTATTAAAAATTAAAACAAATCATATAAATTAGAAGAAAATGTTTTTCGGAAATATGACAAAGTAGTGGTACACTTGTATCCATTCTGGAGCCTATGTAATGGTACTTGACACCGGTATTCCTCTCAGCAGTCTGCAGAATATTTACCTCGCGGACAATGTATGCCATCACTGATTTGGTCTATGCCGCTGTAACAGTGTATACGGAACACTGAGTATTTGTAAGATAACGCCGGTTCGAACCCGATTGTTGCCTACGTGTTAGCGTAATGTTCTCAGAGTATTCGTCCGCGATGTTGATATCTGACCCCTGTTGTCCGTCCACAGAACCATGAGTCACAGATAAAGACTGCTCAGCTTCCACGTCACTCTCGTCATCTGTATCATAGTCATCTGGCATTCTTCCTGGCGTTTCAGGATACGATAGAGCGTACCCGTATCTGCCTTCGTTTACCGTTGCATTCGCTACAGCATATGCATTTATGCTGCTCGAGGTTCCCCGGCTTATTACTTCACCCATAGGATCAAGACCTGCAACAGTACCTGGTTCTGATGTTAAGAACCTTTCGACCTCTTCACTTGGAGGTTGCACTGAAGCATTAATGTATCCAGCTTCCTCCTGAGAACCAATAGGTCCAACATTTACAATATTCATGTTTGCGAGTATGCCGCTGGTTGTCAATCCCCGTGAAATGACACTGACACTTGGAATACCCAGCTCTTGTGAAGACTCTGCTTCACTCTCGCCGTTGTAGAATACGCAATACCCTCTGTTTGTCCATGTTATCATTGCGCGAATGCCCTGTTCTCTCATAATCTGAGTGAACCTTTCGGACGTTTGTTTTTTTTTTTTTTGATTCTAGGGAAATACATTTCAGCTACTTGAGGCCTATAATAATGCTAAACCCGCACATCGGACTCGGATTCGGGTGTTCAGAAGAGCGTATGGCTTATCGTGCTCGTTTCCTCCTGTTCCTCCTTCTTGACCGGATAAATATCAACAATCAAACAAAGCAAATAAACAAATGATCTAGTGGGCGTATCAGACTGGGCCATCGTGGGCGGCTGATTTGGCAAAGAAGCTGTAATCGGTGTGACTTAAAGTCGGGTGGGCTTGTATCCGTGGAGACTGAGCGACTGTGAGGTGGTGTTGGCTGTAGTGCTTGAGGCCGATAGTGCTGTGAGACTGGTGTTCGTGTGGGGGGTGTGGTCAGTGTGGTCAGTGTGCCTGGTAGTCGGGGTGGGACTGTGGGTCAATGCGACTGATAATCAAAGATTGGATTACTCATGGTCGGGGTCACTGCGACAGGTGGTCAAGGTAGGACTGTTAGTCTGTGTGGGGTATGTGGACCGGGGTTGAACGTGGAGTCGTGGTGGACAGGCTGGCTTGTGCTTATGAGGCCGGGTAGTCGTCGTAGACGGGGTGGTACAATTGTTGTGGAAAACGTGCCGCTAATAGATGGGGGGTGTATCGGGGTGTGGGGGTGATGTGAATCGTGTGGGTGGTATGATTTGTGGTGGTGGTGGTATGAGGGGGTGAAAGTGGTGTGAAAAGGGTGCCGGAAGGCGGGTGAAAAGAAGACCTCATGGAGAGGCCTGAAGAAAGAAAGGTAAGGGGTGGAAATCCTGATGCGACGCGGAGTCGGTGGGGGACACGGTGTCCGGGGGCGCCAAAGGCGGTGATGCGAGCTCGATGAGCTGCGGACTCGGGGGATCCTGGGAGTGGAAGAAGGAAAAGGTGGGGGGTCCAAAACTAGCAAGAAAAACCAAACATCTCTTATATAATAAAACAGAATAGCAATTTTTTTTTTTTTCTTTTCATTTTTTTTTTTTTTTTTTTTTTTTTTTTTTTTTTTTTTTTTTTTTTTTTTTTTTTTTTTTTTTTTTTTTTTTTTTTTTTTTTTTTTTTTTTTTTTTTTTTTTTTTTTTTTTTTTTTTTTTTTTTTTTTTTTTTTTTTTTTTTTTTTTTTTTTTTTTTTTTTTTTTTTTTTTTTTTTTTTTTTTTTTTTTTTTTTTTTTTTTTTTTTTTTTTTTTTTTTTTTTTTTTTTTTTTTTTTTTTTTTTTTTTTTTTTTTTTTTTTTTTTTTTTTTTTTTTTTTTTTTTTTTTTTTTTTTTTTTTTTTTTTTTTTTTTTTTTTTTTTTTTTTTTTTTTTTTTTTTTTTTTTTTTTTTTTTTTTTTTTTTTTTTTTTTTTTTTTTTTTTTTTTTTTTTTTTTTTTTTTTTTTTTTTTTTTTTTTTTTTTTTTTTTTTTTTTTTTTTTTTTTTTTTTTTTTTTTTTTTTTTTTTTTTTTTTTTTTTTTTTTTTTTTTTTTTTTTTTTTTTTTTTTTTTTTTTTTTTTTTTTTTTTTTTTTTTTTTTTTTTTTTTTTTTTTTTTTTTTTTTTTTTTTTTTTTTTTTTTTTTTTTTTTTTTTTTTTTTTTTTTTTTTTTTTTTTTTTTTTTTTTTTTTTTTTTTTTTTTTTTTTTTTTTTTTTTTTTTTTTTTTTTTTTTTTTTTTTTTTTTTTTTTTTTTTTTTTTTTTTTTTTTTTTTTTTTTTTTTTTTTTTTTTTTTTTTTTTTTTTTTTTTTTTTTTTTTTTTTTTTTTTTTTTTTTTTTTTTTTTTTTTTTTTTTTTTTTTTTTTTTTTTTTTTTTTTTTTTTTTTTTTTTTTTTTTTTTTTTTTTTTTTTTTTTTTTTTTTTTTTTTTTTTTTTTTTTTTTTTTTTTTTTTTTTTTTTTTTTTTTTTTTTTTTTACCATATCATAATAATTCAATCAGAAAAGAAATCGACAACAGGGGAGACGCCCCAGAGGGCGCCTAGCCTGTCCTTGTTTTTTTTTTTTTGATTCTAGGGAAATACATTTCAGCTACTTGAGGCCTATGCGCCGCAACTAGTTTTGCCGCAACACATAAAATAAATGCGCTGATTATTCTCATTGAGTTCTCTAGTGTGCCAGTTTGATTTTACTGTTGATATCTAAAATGGTCTCTTCGGAGGCGTGAGTTCGAATCTCACGGATATCACCATGTAACAGTGTATACGGAACACTGAGTATTTGTAAGATAACGTTTATTCAATACATAACATAACTTGATATACCAAAGAGAGGGTAACTAGAGTCACACGTATGAGACACTAACCCTAAGATCCACCATTACACCGCTTATAGGTTCAGAGCGATTTCTTGGTTTGTTAGAAAGCCCTCTAGGATGTGATGGGAAAGCACGTGATGAACGAAGGCTTTTTGGGATTTAATAGGAGCACAAAAAAACACCCTAACAATCTTCACATTCAAGATATGATGCTTTAGACAGTCTACAGCTGCCCTCCCTTCATTGCCATCACGTGACCAGCACCATTGCATCACCTAAAACCTTATTTCCCCAGCTCTCGTCCAGGCACACATACCATACATCAACCTCTCGACCACGCAACACCACAACCATCTCACCTTCAACATGTTCGTCGCTACAAACCCAGGCTTTGTCGGGGCGCCCGTGACACGTGCACTGGTGGCCATCGTCGTCTGCTTGCCCGTGCTGGTGTCCCTGCTCGAACTGCAGCCCTACTTTGGACTACAGATAGTGCCATTCCTCACAGCCTACCACCAGTGGTGGAGATTGTTGATGTGGCAGGAGGTGTACGTGAACCAGAGCGAAATCATCTTTGCGTCGCTGGCTCTGTACAACCTGCGTATCGTGGAGCGGCTTCTGGGCTCTCGGCAGTTTCTGTCCTACGTCCTGGTGGTGCTCATGTACACGTCCTTCTTTGTGCCTCTCATGAGCGTCTTCATTGGACTCCTGCCGTTTGTGTCGATACCGTACATCCCCTCGGGTCCCACGGCGCTGATATTCTCGCTGCTGGTGCAGTACCGCGAGCTGGTGCCCGTCGCATACAAGTTCAAGTTTCTGTTGAGCTCGACGTCGGAGTCGGTCACCGAGGTGACCCTCACCGACAAACTCTTCCTCAGTCTGTGTGTTCTGCAGCTCACGTGGACCAAGTACTGGGGCAGCATCATCATTGCATTCGCCGGCTGGACGGTGGGTGTGTTGTTGGACCTGGAGATTCTGCCCGGTAAGGGCTGGAGAGTGCCGTTGTTTTTCCGGTTCGACAGCCGACGAGAAGCAGAGCGAATTGAGGCTGTCACCGAGGAGGAGGAGACGGACACGGCGTTCCAGCGGCCAATCACAAGACAGATTATCGACACCTTTAGATAGCCATAGTAGCATATTAAAACATTGCATTGATTGAAGAGGTAGAGTGATTAACTACAGCACAGGTCTTGTATAGCAACTATTGCATTATAGTATTGGTTCATAAATAAACTAATCGGCTATTGAATATCGGCAAACATCTTGAGAGCCTCGACCACCACCTCATCGTGCATTCTAGGAGCAATGAGCTGGACGGAAAGAGGAGCTCCCTCGTAGACCTCGGGAGAGTAATGGGCCTGCCACTCGGCATCAAGTTTGTTCCGGGGCTTGAAGTCTTCGGCAGGCTTGTCGGAAGACTTGACCGAAGAAAAGGGAACAGACACCGAGGCGTAGTCCACCAGGTTCCAGTAAGAGGTGTATCCCCAGTAGTTTGAGGTTCCAAACTTGAAGGCTGCTCCAGGAAGAGCGGGAGCAATGAGCAGATCGATTCCAGACTTGGTCCATTCCTGTCTGAGGTTGCCCTTGAAGCCGTCTCGTTCGGTATGGTGGTACCAAAGCTCCTCAATGTCGAGCTTTCGACAGTTGGGGTTGCTGAGGGCAATCATGTCGATTCGGTCCGTCAGAGGCTCTCCCACACTGTTGAGATTGTCCTTGAGCCATTTGCCTCCGTCGGTGAAGTACAGAGTTGTGATGATTCGCCAGTTGTCAGCGGCATTGAAGGGGGTGAAGGGAACGAGCTCCACTTCAACGTCAGCAAAGCTGGAGGACTTGATCTTGTCCACGTACTCGTTAATGGCTCGAATAACAGGAGGGTGAGGGGTCACAAAGCCGTCGTCAGCGTAGTATCCGACCCGCAGCGTCTTCTTCTTGAAGGTGGCAGGGCTCCACACGGTTCGCTCAGTCACTTGATCGTATCTCCAAGTCTCGGCATCAGACATGACCTTCATGAACAGATCAAGAAGCTTGGGGGAAGGAGTCATGGGTCCAATACATCCGTTGATGGAGTCGGATCCGTGCATGGGATGGTCGCATCCATTGATGGGCACTCTGCCCGTGGAGGGTCGAAGACCGTAGATTCCAGAGCATGCTGCCGGGCCTCGAATGGAACCTCCAATGTCGGTTCCCAGACCCAGAACACTGGCTCCAAGACCAATGATGGCTCCCTCTCCGGAAGAAGAGCCTCCAGAAGTCAGATCTCGGTTGTAGGGGTTGTAGGTCTTTCCATGGAGAGGAGACTCGGACTCCAGAGACATGAGGAACTGAGGACCGGTGGTTCTACAGAAGGGGTTGGCTCCAGCCTTGTAAAGCACCTTGAGGATAGTAGCATCGTCAGACATTATGTTGTCCATCTTTGAGGAGACGGAAAAGTGGCAGTTTTTGCCCTTGAAGCCGACCATCTCTTTGACAGAGACAGGCAGACCATGCAGCGGACCCACGGGCTTTCCTGTCGTCTTGAGATGTTCGTCCAGCTTCGTAGCGGTGGCCAGAGCCTCTCGAGGAAGCAGTTCGGTCAGGCAGTTGGTCAGGGTTTGAGCAATGACAGCCGCTCGCAAAAAGGCTCCGGCAACGGTGACGGCAGAGACCTTGGACTGGGCCAGTTGATCCAGCAGTTCAATTGGGTCTGTGTTGAGGATAACAGCGTCCGAGGGCGCCAGCATTTCTTGAAAGACCGGGATCGAGTTTTTGGGCAGCTTGGCGGGCTTCTCATTGTGTTGCGAGTCCTTTGGAGGGGGGAAGAGCTCGTCCAGCTCTGCAATTGATCCGTCTCTGATCTGCAGAAACTTTTCTCGCGCCTTGTCGAATGTCAGTACCATGGTGGATGCGTTGGTGGTGGTTGGGTGGAGACGTGTTTCAGGAGACGCCCCCACCCATCATTATATACTACACCTTGCAATCCCCCATCTCTAGCTTCATCTTGTGGATCTGACATAGTGTGTCTCTCTGAGGTCTCAGCCCGCGGCATCCATGCATTACGAGTCTATTGCGGAGCTTGTGAGCGCGCTTAGATGAAAGGCTACTTAAGCCCACTAATCAGCGTGACTTCTTCTCCAATGGAGACAGCAGATAGCCGCTTCTGGCCCCCCTCTGACAGCGGGGAAAAGAGCGCTCTTTTGCTTTTAGTCCTGAACCGTCTTTTCGCGTCGTATCCAAGCTGCGATCCTTATCGGCGGGAACCAGATACCAGTCATGTAAAAAAGTAACGACTTCTTTCACTTTTAACACACAGGTTACGGGCTGATCGACTCTTTCGAAAAGTGCGAGATACGGCCTAATTGTCCGACACACCTTAACAGTCTAGACCTAGTACTTGCACTTGTAGCTATAAGAAGATAGCTATTTATTATGGGTAATTAACTAGTGCCGATATAGCAGAGCCACAGCGGAGCATCGCGGACTAGTGGCGGTTGTTGCATCGGGGGCATAACCGCCTTGCGTCTAGGCGGTCCACAGAGGTCATTAGCCGCGATCCCAAACGCTGCCGTGACAGCTGTCAAGAGACGACAAACCTCAGCGGTAAGCCAACCGTTGGCCTGTAAACCTACCCGCGTGGCACAATCCGTCCTATCTGGAGGCCGTCCGCTTACATCCGTCCCCATTTGCGCCCAAATCTGATCCCCCCATGTCTCGGCGTCGGTCTCTTTCCTTCTGTTCGTGAGACAATTACCCGCGCTTGGAGCCCAAGATGCAGGACAAGGAGTGAGTGGTATCATCCGTGGAGTTTAGCGGGTGATAGCGGGAGGTATTTTTAGAGTAAAGACACGTTTGTAACAGGAAACGTGGTATGGTACTTGTTTGAGCATTTGCGGATTGTATTGGATCGTAGACCTATATCATAGCTCCAAGATATTTTGTCCCTCATAGCTACCCCCTGCAATGCACACCCTCACATCGGGGCTCATGCACTCTTGTTTTATCTCTGGCAATAACATTCGGTATCGGAGTCGCTCGGAAAGTCACACAGAGCCAGAGCCTGCTTTGAGACATGCTCCAGGGGAGAGGTGAACCATACCGGCTTATCTGCCGTGGGACTTCCGGGCGGTAACTGTGACTCCAATATGGACTGTTAGAGTTGTCCCATAATCTCGCCAATTGGCGCGGTTGCAATTGACGTATGTAATGAGTAGCTAGATCTAACCACGATACCGCTATCTATCCGAATCAGAGCATTGGCTGAAGATCAGCATCTGTCAATGTTACCAATGATGCGAAGTCATGTTTGTCTTGGCATGAGTGATATTGACTGATCAGCGCCGTCAATTGATTAGAAGCTGTTTCTGGCGGTCCTTCTCTCATGACCGAGAGTGGTCGTAAGACAGTTCCCATGATCGTCTCTGATCAGGGTGCACTCTATTTAATTAATCAACTGCTTTAATTAATTATTTTTAATTATTCATGTTTATAAACCTCACTTTCTTCCACCAGTTCAAATCCCACTTGCACCAAATAAAGTAATTACCATACTCCATCATGCATCAACCTCGGTTCCCCACATGTAACTTTCACGGACCTGCAACTCACAGAACTAACTACCAAACCACGATACAGCCATGAACAAATACCTGGTGCCTCCGCCACAGGCAAATCGAACGGTCACAAACCTCGATCTGCTCATCAACAATCTCAGAGGAGCCTCCACGCCTGGAGCCTCGGAGGTCGACACTAGAGACATTCTGCAACGGATCGTCTTCATCCTCCCCACCATCAAGAACCCCCTCAACCTCGATCTGGTGCTCAGGGAAATCATCAACTCGCCACGCCTGCTGCCGCCACTCGTCGATCTCCATGACTACCAGCAGCTCACAGACGCCCTCAGAGCCACCATCAAAAGAAAGGCGCTAGTCACAGACCCCACCATCAGCCTCGAGGCCTGGCTAGATGTCTGTTTCCAGGTGATTACTCGATTTGCGGGCCCGGCATGGAAGAAGCTGCCGTTGCTGGCGGGCCTGATTCTCGCCGATTATGACATTTCAGCCGACGGACCGACTCTGGAACGAAAACCGGGCTTCCCTGAAAAACTCAAGCATCAGCTGAAAAAGGAGTTTGTTGCCACTTTTGACCAGTGCCTGTCTATCGATACCCGCAACCGATCCGACGCTACCAAATGGGTACCCGTGCTCGCCTGCATCTCCATTGCACAGGTCTACTCGCTTCTGGGCGATATCGCCATCAACTACAGACGGTTCCTACAGGTGGGTCTGGATCTCATCTTCTCAAACTATGGACTGGAGATGGGAACAGCACTGGCTCGCCTGCACGCCGAATCGGGAGGAGACGCTACCACCGCAGGAGGGCTGATTGGGAAAAAACTCAAGGAACCAGTCGTGGCTCTGCTCAACACCTTTGCACACATCGCAGCGTCATGTATCCCGCATGTGGATATCGACTACATTGACCGTATCCAAAACAAGATCATTATGGTGTGCGAGAACCAGGCCGAAACCTGGAGAAACCTCACCATCGAGAAACCAGCAGTCATGCAACACCAGGAGTCGGTCCAGTACCTCAAATGGGAACTGTTCACTCTCTGTATCATCATGCAGGGAATCGCAAACGTGCTGCTCACACAAAAGATGCCTCAGTTTGTGTACCTGCAACTGGCCTACAAACAGCTGCAGGCTCTCCACAGCATCTACTTCATTGTGGACCAAATGGGTTCTCAATTTGCTGCATACGACTACGTCTTTTTCTCCGCCATCGACGTTCTGCTGTCAGAGTACGCTCCTTACATTAAGAACAGAGGCACCATTCCTCCAAACAAGGAGTTTGTGGCCGAAAGATTGGCCGCCAACCTCGCTGGAACCTCCAACGTGGGAAGCCATCTTCCCATCGACCGATCTCGAGTTTTGTTTGCGCTCAACTACTACGAACAGCTGGTCACCGTTTGTCATGACAGCTGTGTGGAAAACATCATCTATCCCATGGCCAGATCTTTCCTCTACCCTACATCCGACGTTCAGCAGCTCAAGCCGCTGGTTGAAGCTGCGCATTCGGTGATTCTGGCGGGTCTGGCTGTGCCCACCAATGCTGTTGTGAATGCCAAGCTCATCCCCGAGTACATGGCCGGTGTTCTTCCTCTGTTTCCTGGAGTGTTTTCGTGGAACCAGTTTGTGCTGGCCATTCAGTCCATTGTGAACACAGTGTCTCCTCCCTCTGAGGTGTTCAAAACCAACCAGAAGCTGTTCCGGCTCGTGCTAGACTCTCTGGTGAAGAAATGTCGAGACACTCGTGTTGGCATCCCTGTGCCCAACTCAGTCACAGTGTCCCAGGAACAGGAAGACATCCCTCCTACACAGCGAGCTGTGGTCATGCTGGCTCTTATCAACTCGTTGCCCTACGTTGATATCCGGTCGTTTGAGTTGTGGCTCCAGGAGACGTGGAATATGATCGAGGCAACCCCGATGCTTGCCGAGAACGCCCCCAACAAGGAGTTGGCCTACGCTGAGCACGAGTTTCTCGTTTTGGAAATGTGGAAGATGATTTCTGGCAACATTGACCAGCGTCTTAATGATCTGGCCATTCGGTGGTGGTACAAGAAGAACGCTCGAGTTCATGGTACTCTATAGTAACCAACCCACATACACTAGCTACTCAATAAAGTAATCATTGATTCTATATACAAATCTATAATGTTAGTATGTGTCACCCACTCATCTTCTAGGAGACGTCTGAAGAGATCTATAGGCCTCATCAGCCACTGCGGATCCAGAAGATCCGCCTGCGGTGCCCTGCATTTCGTAGAACGAGTTGGAATAAGTCGGCCGAGTGTTGACAGACATGGACCGAATGAATTTGGGGTTGTTCATGTTGGGTCTCTGCGAGTTCATGCTCATGTTTCTGTGCGGGAAGCCTCCAGGCAACTCTAGAGGTTTCGGAACACTGCTGGGGTTGGCTGGTTGTGGGAAAGGAGAGGCAGGTACACCCGAAGCAGAAGAGCCCGCTGCTGTTCCTCCTCCGGCTGAAGAAGGAGGAGGAGCCGAGGTTTTTCTCCACAGCTTGGGCAGCTCAAACTGCTGATACTCGGGATACACGCATCTGTCTTTGAACCAGCGTCTGATTCTGCTTTCGATGAGTCTGGAGATCTTTTCGGCGTTTTGCAGCTTTTGCGTGCTTCCAACCGAAGACTCGATTTTCCATTGCAGCTCGTAGTCAGGCGCAAACGACACCAGCACCCGGTTGGCTTCTCCAGAGTTGAAAGCCGACCGAATAGCCACTGTCAGAGTACCACTGAACTTGACGAGACTGACGGACAAAGAGACAGGCACCGAGGCAAACTTGGGAATGGGGAAGTTGAGCAGCATCTTGGTCTCCACCCCCAGCTTGATTGTATCCTCCAGAGACACCTTGATCTCTGCTTCCAGATCGCCCGATTCGTCCTTGTTGACTTTACAGGCTCCAAACTGCGGAAACGCGTCTCCAATGTCCAGATCCACCACGTTGATGGTGTCGAGAAACCCCGGCAGCTTGTCCGACTTGAGAATCTCGTTGAGTCGTTCCAGCACCTCGTCGTTGCCTCTCACCTCGTCTCGCAGCTGGTACAAAGCCTGGGCCACAAGAACGCTGAACCAGTCCAGAGACTCGGGCTGGTGCGTCTTTGTGTTGTAGTATGTTTTTTCGAGAATCGCGTCCGTCGACGGGTTGCCTGTAGGTAGCACTTTGGCGGTTCTTCTCTGGGTGTTGATGTCCGGTTCGGTCTGGTCGGAGAAGATGAAGAACCGTACAAAAATGAGCAACACCAGGCCGACGGAAAACTGGCCCAGCATGAACCCCGTGAGAAACGGCCAATTAATGACGCCCTCGGACGCCACCGCAGGCAGTACAAACTGTGACATGTAGTGGGTGGTGGTGGTTGTGGTGGTGGTTGCCGGTTGGTAGTGGTTGCTGATTAATCGTCTACTTTTCCTACAGTGCCTGGTTTAAGTTTGGAATAGGGCAAGATTTTATGCACGATATCAAAATTATTTTCGTGGTGGTACACCTCTTCCTGCAAAAACAGAACCATCATGGCCCGAAAGAAGAGTGCTGCCAAAAAGGCCCGGGAGGCCGAGACCAAGGGCGTCGATGCCCCCAAGGTCGACACGTCCTTCGAGCCCAAAAAAAAGCAGGCCAAAGTCGCCCCCAAGGACTCCGATTCGGAAGACTCAGGTTCAGAGGAGGAGGAGGAGGCCGCCTTCACTATCAACGAAGACTATGCCCGACGGTTCCAGTACAACAAGGAGCGAGAGGAAAAGGTGCGTCTTGAATTGATGCACAAACAGGGCAAGTTTGACGACAAGAACATCGACGACGACGACGACAGCGATGAGTCCAGCTCTGAAGATGAAGACGACAATGCCGAACTTGTCACCGAAGAAGTCGACGCCGCAATTGCCAATGTCATTGCCACAATCCGAAACAACCCCGGCAAGCTGCTCGAGAAGAATGTCAAGTTCTTTGACGAGATCAAGGAGGGAGAGGGAGCGGAGAACGCTACTGCCAAGAAGGAGAAGCCCATGTACCTGAAGGATTACCACCGACAGAACATTCTGGACGGAGGTCTGACTGCCGAGGGCGAGTTTCCCGAGGGAGAGAAGCCCTACGCTATTCAGCAGGAGGAAGATCGAGCCAAGCTGATCTCTGAGATGCATGCTGACGATGATGATGACGATGATGATGATGATGAGGATGGAGAGGACGGATTCCTTACCAAGCGAAAGGAGCAGCGAGAGATCGAGGAGGTGGAGCTTCCCAACCCCGAGGAGGACGGAGACGGGTTCCTGGACAAGTTTGTGTCTTCCAAGGCCTGGATGACCAAGGAGGATAACCCTACCTACGACGAGCTTGTTGAAGATGAGGAAGACGAGTTTGACGAGAAGGCGGACGATTTCGAGCAGGAGTACAACTTCCGATTTCAGGAGGAGGACGGCAAGGAGATTGTTTCCTACGGCCGAAACCAGGACACGGTGCGACGAACGGCCGAGAACTCTCGAAAGCGACAGCGAGAGAGCAAGGCCGAGCGAAAGGCCGAGGAGAAGCGAGAGCGAGAGGCCGACAAGGCGCGGTTTAAGAAGCTCATGGTCAAGGACGTGGTCAAGAAGATGGAGGCCCTCAAGAAGCACATTGGAGACGATGCGTCCAAGTTCACTGCCGAGGACTTTGAGGGCGACTTTGACGATACCGAGTGGGATCGAAGGATGCAGCAGGTCTTCAACGACGAGTTCTACGGAGACGGCGATGCCAAGCCTACCTGGGACGATGACATTGACATGGGTGGAATCGAGGTTGAGGAGAGTGGTGATGAGGATGAGGAGGATGGAGATGATGAAGATGAGGTTCCTGCTCTTGTAAAGGAAGAGGAAGAGGAGGAAGAAGAGGAGGAAGAAGAAGAGGAAGAAGAAGAGGAGACTCCCGTTCTCTCCAACCGAAAGCAGAAGCAACTGGAGAAGCAACAGAAAAAGAAGGAGGCCAAGGAGATTCTCGAAAAGGCAACGGCTTTTGTGGAGGAGAATGTGGATCTGGCTATTGAGAAGGAGGAGTCTCGAGGCCGAAAGCCCGTGCGAGAGGACAGCGAGATCCCCAGGTTCAGATACAGAGAGGTGTCGCCCGAGTCCTACGGTCTTACAGCTAACGATATTCTCATGGCCGACGATAAGCAACTTAACGAGTTTGTTGGTCTCAAGAAACTAGCCTCTTGGCGAGGCGCCGAGAAGAAGGCCAAGGATCAGCGCAAGTACGGCAAGAAGAAGCGTCTTAAGGACTGGCGAGAGCAGGTTTTCAAGAAGCGAGATGCCCCCACTGACGACGAGATCATGGCTGCTCTTCAGAAGCAACAAAAGGGTAAGCGACGAAAGTAATCACCGGGGAAGAGTGTTATATAATTATTGATTGGTTTTAGAAGGTGTCAGTAATGTGTGGAAGCAGATGCTAGTGATGAGCTCTAGCCTTGGAAGTTGGTTAGGCTACTGTATTAGTGCTTCAGATGACAAGGGTGCTCTTTAGTTTTTTTTTTGCTTCGTATTTATCAGATTGAAGCTGTAGTCAAGGCAACCAAAGGTACGATCGAGGCAATATCCGTTGACAAAGATTCAAGTACAGAAGACCGCGACGAGCTGCTGTAGCTACTGCAAGATCACCCAATATAAGCAGGTACTGTATTCAAAAATGTGGGGAGCGGGTCCTAACCTGGCAACATGAGACACTAGACCAAAGACTGTATCTATGGAAACTGCGCCTCCATATATTACTGCAAAGGGGTTCTCTTGGCCAGGGTCTCCATGTTCGTGGCGAGAAATGGAGGTATTGTGGTACCCTTGTACTCGTGTTCGGGAAATTCCACGGAGCCATGAAAGTGAAAAAGTACAACAAAAAAAACCCAGCTGGGCTTGTAAATAGACGAATGGTGATAGTGGTTCAAAAATCAGGGGAAAGGAAGGTGCTCTGGGTGTATAGACTATAACACGTGGTCCATTTGTCACTCTTTCTCCAGTTATTCAGCTATTCACAACAACAGCGATGTTATAGCTGTCGGTATGTGCAGTATGTAGCTACTCGGGGCTGAAGATCAAACGTTAGACTGTCTAAACTGGTCTCTTGACTGAGACTCTTAAATACGACGAGAGGAGACGAGCTACGCAGAGGGTTTAGCGGCGTTAGCGGGGTTGGCGGGAGTCGTTTGTGTGTCTTGTAAGGGACATTTTGAGGGGTTGACTTGTAGAGCTGGTTCGTCCAGTTTATATTGGCCCATATTCCAGTACAAGTACATGGTGCAAGTGCTTTGAACAAAGGCATTGTCTCTTTTCTTCATGTCACTCCTCTGCCACCTCTCTGGTTCGGAAAGATCCCTCGATTAAGATCCAGATATTACAGGCTAAGGAAACGAGACAAGGGGGTCAAGCAGCGAACAATTACGCTCTTTGTCCTAGGAACAAGCCTTCGGCCCAAGCCAGGTTCTAACAGGTTTTTTTATTGTGGGCAATCTCCGATGTTTTCGTACATATTCAAGGTCAGCAGATTTCCTAAAAGTCGGTAGACTAGTAAAAAAAACAATACAGGTCATCACCACCTATACCGAGAGCTCGTGTGCTCGTAAAACGCACCCCTGACGCGCCACACCCACCTGACACTTCCTTCTGTCAGTGTCAGACAGACCCACATTATCCGCGCTACTACCTCCTATAAACGACGCAAACTCCTGTCAGGCACGGATTTGTGGCTGAAGTGGCTGACTAACGGTGAAGAAACGTTTCCAACAGGTGCTTGGCACAGCAGCTTGTTCGATCCTCCTAGCCACCGTATCGAGCGTACAGAGCCTCAGGGGCTCTTTCGCCACAAATAATATTATAAGATTTTCGCCTGAACAATGACTACTGTAGGGCACCCGTCAAAAGTGTCGAAGACATCTCCGAGTCTCGTGGATCTGTCAGTCATTCATTGTTCCATCTGCAAAAGGCAAAAAGATTTTGGTTCAGTGTCAGGGTGGTGTGTTTAGGAGATATGGTTGTTTATATGGATGAAAGGATACCGGAGTGACACACTCTGGGTGGTGAGGCTTTTGGGGGGTAAGAGGAAGAGTACAGTACCTACGTACAGGTACTTGTACTTATCGTACTGTATTTCCAAGGCTCTCACCTCTCACCTCTCATCTTGATATCTTGCCTTTACTTTTTTTCAACACCCACACAGGCCAAAGGCTCCCGCTAAGTGCACACTAAAATCTACGCTAGCGCCCTGTCGACGCTAGTGTGCGGAATATTTACGTGCGGTCGCTCGTCGTTTCCAGAGCCTTGTAGCCAGACTTCGCCTGACCGCCATGGTATAAAGAGTTCCTCGATACTCGTACTCCTACTGCTGCTGTTTTAAGTCTGCTATCGTTGCTCGATTACTGCAGGCTGATTTGGACGCACACGCACGTTGATCAAACTCACCCGAGAGAGAGACAACTTCCAACAGCGCACCAGTCGTGGAACCAGTACACTACAGAACACATGTACAATGAACGAGATCCCGTGACTCTGGAGGAAATGTCGGACGACGGGTCAGATGGAGAAGGGGGTTTTGCCATCACAGTCGTTCAGAGAGCAGGGGGAGGAGGAGACACCCAACTTCTAGGAACACCCACCCCGTCTACTCCACAACAAGCGGGCTTTTTGAGCAACTTGGGCACTCCCGTTCCAGGGACGCCGCGACCACAAACAACGCCAGAAGAGGTGCCCAGCGACTTTCTGCCCGGACAACAAATGGCGTCGATGTTCGACAAACAGGCCATCACCAAAGTGCAGTTCATGGGAGACTCGACCGTGGGGGTGATGGGCGAAATTGGCCAGTTCAAGGGCAATCTGGCGGTTGAGGCTACCCGGTGGCCGGTGCTGTTCATTGCATGTGGCTGCCAAATTGAAATGTTCGCCACGGACGGCTCTCCCGACCTGGTGGGAGCCTTCTACGCCGAACCCAACATTGTGACTCCAGAAATGAGAGAAGGAGCCAACCGACCAAGCTCACCCCACGATATCAACATGCTCTCAATGGTGATCCTGTGCGGCCAGGAATGTCTGGTGGCCAACTACGACGATGGAAGAACAGGACTATGGACCGTGAGCAGGATCATCGCAGAGGTCCAGGAGGGAGTGCGGCGGTACCTGCCTCACGTGACCTTCAAGAGCGACGCCAGTGTGTGGGGCACGGCGGCCAGTGGATCTCTAATTGCATTGAGTGACAATTCTCGCCGAATTGACATTTACGATCTGGCCAGTCTCGCAGACAAACTCAAGGAAAAGCATTACGTTGACAGAGTCAACCTTTACGACGACGAGGGCATCATCGAAATGGTGCAACTTCCGCGATACAGATCGCCTCTGATGATGAACAACATTCCATCAATCTCGATAGTTGTTGATCGAGACGACGCCTTTTACATCACTGCCGGAACGATAGGTTACGAGGTTGCCACCCTGAAGTTCTTCACTGGCGAGCGACTCGAAAAGTGGACTCAAAATTATCCGGATATGGACTCGAGACCCTTTTCTCGTTCTCTGTCGTCTGAATCGCTGGACTCCATCGTCGATGCTGCCGATGAAGCTTGGGAAGACTCCCATGTCTACAAACCCTTCGAAGGAGGTCTCTGGATCCACCGAAACTCTCTGGGAACACATGTGTGGACGGTGACAACCGTTTCACCACGAGCATTCAAACAGAGCCCCACATTGTATGAAGTTCATGCCAACAAGTGGGCCAATGAACAGCAGGTGGCTGCTCAGCTGGAAAGGGACTCTTCCAAGGCGAAATCCATTTTCGACCCTCTGCGACCTTTCTATCCTGCTGTCAGATTCACTCATTACGACATTCCCACCTGTCCTATTCAGTCTGGAAGCATTCAACCAGCCGGTGCTCAGGCTCTCGCAGGCATGTTTCCTGCCATGGGCGTTCCTACACCCGGATTCAACTACAAGCCTCATTACTTGCTTCCCCAGTGCAAGAAGGAGGCGCGAAAGATGACACAATGGTATGAACGGTATGGCATAGAGAGGGTCGAGGGGGGGTCAGAGCATGGTGCTTCGATAAAGAGTGAGTCGTCGGATGTCCCTTCAAGCACCAAGATCAATCCTCTATACGAACAAGAGGTGGAACGGGAGAAGAACGAGAGTCCTCTCAAGGACCTGTTTGTAATTGTGACGACCCACAAGTCTCTCTATCTCTGTCGACATGACGATTTGTTTGTCAACGGAGCCTGCGCCAACGTCTTTGCCTGGGAAGACATTTATGGGTTTGGAGAGCAGCAGTTTGATCGGCTTAGTTTTGCACAGTACATTCCCGATCTGTGCGTGTACATTTGCGGCAGTCCCATTGGAGCGGTGTCGGTCTTTCGTCTGACGCAAAAGGCCGGGGTTTATTGCATGAGACAGGAGTGGGCTTTTCCAGACACTTCTCAGATTCTCTTTTCTGCCGAGAGATTGCGACTGTTGGCTGGAGTGGCAGTAGCTCCTATCCATACTTCCATCAGAGAGAATGTGGTAGGGTCTCGTGAGAGACAATGGAACGAGCCTAGTCTACGGTACAGAGTGACGCTCATTTACAGTGACGGATACAGGATCAAGTACGAGATTAGTGGCGATGAGGACAATGTTTGGATGGTTTGATTGATAGATAGAGCATGTAGATTTCAGTAATAGAACAAGAGAGCGAGCAGGCTATCAAGCGAAGAAATGGCAGTTGGGTATATTTTCGTAGCAAAAGTAATGTCTTGGTGGTGAGTGTTGTTTTCACAACTTGGGAACACCCGTGGATGTGTGTTCAGTCCGTTACAACTTGGGAACATCTCTAAGATGCTCGATCTTAATCGGGACTCCCTTTCTAAACGTGATGATGCCCCGTTCTCCCATGCCCCAGTCCATCACGAGCTTTTTGTGTCCTTCAGGAGCCGGTAGCGACTCGATCACCACGGGCTCGAATTTCCGCACACCCAGAATCTCGCTGACTTTTTTCTCCTCGCAGTTGTTCTCCACCAGACTCTTGAGCAAGTAGTACTGGGGCGGGTAGAGCACGATTTCGCCGGTCTCAAACTTGTCCAGAGCCTCCTTGGGCCCCAGCCATTCCAGGGCTTCCTTATTGAACTCCCCAGACTTGATGGCCGCTTCTGAGGGCGTCAGAACGTCGTGCACAAACGTCGAAGAGACGGGGCAGATGTAGAGGTGGTTGATGAACCGTTTGTTAGTGACTCCGGAGGGAGGAGTGGTCCAGTTGGACACGGGCAAAAGATGAGCGTATGGCTTAGTCAGCCCCAGTTTCTTCCACACGGGCTCAAAGAGCTCCTTTTGCTCGACAAACGGCTTGTCGCAGCACAGCAGGCCCGTTTCCTCGTGCGTTTCGCGGATCGCGCAGTACTCCAGACACGGGTCTTTGGCGTCCAGCGCTCCTCCTGGAAACACATGGGAGGCTGGAAACGAGCCCTTTCCTGGCCGTTTGAGAAACAGCACCTGGTTGGTGGGTTTGGCGTAGACCAGTAGCGACGCCGACGAGCGCACGAGATTGTTCATTTCCTTCTTCGGTTCCTCCTTGGTGTCGTTTTTTTTAGCAGCTGTCATGATGTTGGAAAATGTGGGGTGGAATCAGCTGCCGCCAGAGCGTGCAGTGCAGTATATATGCATCGGTCGTATGCCGGGGTGGATGTGGGGTATGGCAAACGTACCGTAGATTTGTCTGGGTGAGACTATGGGTGTGATTCTGGATGGCGGGTTTGGGTTCCGCTAAACATTTCAGATTATTTGGCTCAGAAATCGGATCCGTGCCGGTACCCCAGGAATAGCCCCACGTGACTATGCAGATCATAGAGCGTTGAGATCGGAAGATAAATTCAAAAGGAGTGGCCGAGATGAGCAGTGGTGAGGTACTGTACGTACGCACGAGTATGTACAGTTGTGAGTTTAGTGGCCAATGAAAGAGCGTAAAAACTATTTGAACGCGATGCTCTGGTTAGTGGAATTTCTGGTACTAGGAGTGAGTGGCCCAGACGTCTGGTAGCTCCTCAACATACACAGTCTTCCTTTTACGGTACCTTTGAACAGATGCACAGTATTACAAGTACATACCGGTACGAGTACAAAACTCACGGTTAAGGCTTTCCATGACCTAGACTGCTCCAAAGGACCGGATTGATTTGGAAAAGATTTTTTTTGGGGGGGTGGGGGGGGTGAGCCCAGATTAGACAAGTATTTCAATCGACTTTTCAACATTACAGAATATCTGGGTCGTATTTTAGCGACGGGTTTCAGCGGGCACAGTACCATCGAACGGCTATGAGAACCCCCTAAATAACCACTTCATTCTATATTTAGCAGCACAGAAGCCTCCCTGAAATGTTCCCCGAGTCGATGAAGAGCCTTCAACGGAGAACGTTTGCTGAGCGAGGGTGTTCAGGGGTTTAATGGTCGTTCGAAAAGGGTGTGGTACAGATAGGGCTGTGGTGGTTGGTTCGTTAAGACCATATTGATTGAAGTAATAGAACGGGATCTCATTCATTCTTGTAGCGTCCCTTTAGCGGGGTTGAACTGTCAACTTCATTCAACAAAAAAGATGTTTTCAAGTCAAGGTTTAGTTGGGATATTGTTGAATACGTGAAAGAACCTGTGCTGGATTGAAATGCGAGGCTTTGGAGCTTTTCTGTCGGAGATTTCGTCACATTTCCCTACTCAACCCTCCGTCTTACCATCGACTTATAATCACGTGAATCAGGGTAGTGTTGGCACTCCTACCTGATCGGCTACATCAACTGGTCAAACCGCCTACACTTACCAACCTCAGCCATTAGCTAATCACACTAACCGCAGATGAGTTTGAGACATGTGCTGAGGCCCGGAAGACATGCTGCGGAAGTAAGACAGGTTCACTGTGATTGTAGGAGTGTGATATTATCTACAGCATGTTGAGTGGTTGAGTTGCGGGAGGTGGAAGTGAAGAGAGGTTATTGACGTGTTGTATAAACACAAACACAAGTTCTTCTTTCGACTCATATACGGAAGCAGACAGCCTAATACCCACAAATGACGTTCTTGTGCACCTGCTTCAGCTGCTCCGTGGAATCACGTCGCGCTCAGTTTGAGCCGTTTCTCACCTTATAGAAAACCCAAGTAACTTTAATGAGGCCAACTAAATTGAGTGTAAAAAAGAAGACGTGTAGCAACTGTAGGCTTTGGCTTGAGAAGTGGCGAGAGTACCACATCCGGAACAGAAAGTGTCACGTTCTTCGACCCAGCACGCGACTAAAACACGTGATCGGAGAACACGTCTACAACCACTCACGACCTTACCCTCCCCCCTCTCCTCTTCTCCTCATGTACAAATTCAGGAGTGCAGAGACGCATGGTTTGCGCAAAGGGAGATCAAGGAGTACAGATATCATGTGATTGAGGGTGCTGGGAGAATGACATAATTCAGGCAGTTTAGGCAGTAAAGGAGTAAGAGCCGTGTGGAAGGAGGAGAGAGGGAAGAGCGTGGATTGTACGAGTAGGAGGTGTAGTATGGTGGGTAGAAGAAGAAGGAGAATGGGTGTCCCGTGATCGTCGTTCGATCAGGGTCACGTGGCCCAGCTTGCTTCTCCCACACTCCTCACCACTGGCACTGCCCAATTCGCCACCCCTTGGACCCCGTCTCCACTATCCGTACAAACCTTGTTGTGATTTCCCAGCCCAGTTGAAGCGTCGTTTGTTGTGGGCAAAGAGGCTCAAACAGAAGAGGCTCACAGTTAGACACAACACACTTGGACACACAACACAGCACACAGCACAGTGCACAACACACGCAGGCAAAAAAACCAAACGCAGCTCACTGCTTCACAGCACACATAGCTACACTCTCCACACCACACAACACCACACAACACACACACAACCCCCCCCCAAGTCTTGAGTCATGCCCCAACCAGCGGATCTGCGAAGAAAACTCGTCATTGTCGGCGACGGAGCCTGCGGCAAAACGTGTCTGCTCATCGTCTTCGCCAAGGGCACCTTCCCGGAGGTGTACGTGCCCACCGTGTTTGAGAACTACGTGGCCGACGTGGAGATTGACGGCCGACGAGTGGAGCTGGCCCTGTGGGATACCGCCGGCCAGGAGGACTACGACCGGCTGCGGCCCCTGTCGTACCCCGACGCCAACGTCATCATCATCTGTTTTGCCATCGACAGCCCCGACTCGCTGGACAACGTGCAGGAGAAGTGGATCTCCGAGGTGCTGCACTTTTGCCAGGGCGTGCCCATTCTGCTGGTCGGCTGCAAGGTCGACCTGCGAAACGATCCCAAGACCATCGAGGAGCTGAGAAGAACGTCCCAGCGACCCGTCACCACCGAGGAGGGAAACGCCGTGGCCCAGAAGATTGGCGCCGGCAAGTACCTGGAGTGCTCTGCCCGAACCCACGACGGAGTGCGAGAGGTGTTTGAGCATGCCACCCGGGCCGCTCTGACCGCCCACGGCCAGAAGGGCTCCAAGAGCTCCAGCAGAGAGGGCAAGAAAAAGTGTCTGATTTTGTAAGCTGGGTTTTTTTTGCTGCATCTAGTATTCACCACCAACGATACACGGACTTTTTTACGACATGGAAACGACCAACCCCCCCACCGCCATTTCCCATTTCCTAAGCCCCCCTTCCACACACACACCCAACCCCCCACCCCATATATGAGATGTTAATGAGACTGGACTGGTCTGGAGATTCATATTTGACTCGACAGCCAGGAGGCCTGGTCAAAGGTGCCAGATCAGCTTCCAGTCAGGACCGAGATAGTAGAAATTAAAGAGCAATAATGAGTATCCAATGTAGCCCAGTGTACTTGTAATTACTACTGCACTCGTAGTACCTGTAATTAATTGAAGTCCAGACAAATACTATTTGGAGCTTGATGCAGTCCAACAAAATTACCTGCAGTATGTAGGGACGGATCGATAATTTTCGGGCTCTGCTGTGATTCCGATACCCTCATGGGCTTGTTTCAGTCTCGAGGTCTCGCTCATCACCTTCGAAAGCCTCTCCACCATTTCCCGTCCACTTATCTATGGTTGCTACACCTCTATATCCCGCACCCTTTGGCGGTCCCCAGACGAAACTATCATCTTCAACTTTGTCCTGAAGAAGGGGTAAGCCAGGGAAGGGGTGTACGGATCGAGTTACTGTATGTACGGAGTACAATGAGATGAAGGGTGTGAGGAGAGTTGTATGATAAGGGCATTTGGTAGGTGTTGCTGCTCAGTGTATAGTGTGCAAGAGTTGCCAGTACGTACAATCAACTACAAGTATACTACAGTACAGTATTGTACAGTATTGTACTTGTAGTACGTTTGCCATTATGGCTTCAAGTAATACTCGTATCAGTATTGTGGCACATCGTTGTTTGTATCAGCTCCGCGCCCAACACGTGAACACGTCGAACATCAAACGTGGCGTTTTCACACACACAAAGCGATCCTCCGCATCTTAGCAAAGGTCGTCTACATTCCAGTGTTGATCAGTAGGAGCATAACAGTGGAGACGGAGATAAGGAAAGGAGTTAAGGGAGGGGGTGCTAGTGTGGTAGTAGATGGGGTCACGTGATCAGCCAAATAGCGGTCTGTATATTGTCACGTGACTCACGCGTACTGGTAGCAACCCATACCCGCCGTATTTGTACTCACCATACTCCACCCACCTCGGCTCGGTAGGACCCTGCTTGAACCTATTTTGCAACAATAGCGCAGAGCCCGTAGCGAGCTTTTTTTGCCTTCACGGTGGTGATCATTAAACCTACAGTACGGGAGTGAGAGGCCAAAGGTCTCGAGCAGACAGCAGGTTGGTCAACAGACAGGGCGGACAATAACAGATTGGTCAACAAGTTGGTCGGACACCCTGCTGATGTCATAGATCCGTCGATGAGGGGATGGTAGCGACTATACAGGTCTTACGTCTCAGAGAAATCACTTGTAGGAATTTATAGGGGATGGGGGAGGTCTCAATGCGAAACAAATGTTGGAGAAGACAAGATGAGTGCCATACAATGACCAGGGGTTTGGGAGGGGTGGTTCCTAAGCACGCTATGGTACCGTAAACTCATTACCACTCTCCTCTCTTGTTGCTGGAACAATCAAGTCCCTGGAAACATCCACAACAAAACACCGGTCTTCGCTGGTCACAACGACACTCAAATGGGGGTCCCAGGAATCTTCCCTGTAACTGCTCTTTACTTTCAAAGAGCCTCCCACACTTGAAGAGTCCATGGTGTTCACCTCACTGTCATTACTGCATTGAACAGCATGAAGCTGGTCTCCCTCCAAGTACAGAAAGAGGCCGTCATAGAGAGTCATAGAGGTAGTTGAAAACTGAGTGCCCCACCATCCAATCATTTCAAACCCCTCGTCAGTAAGAAAGTAAACCTTGGTCTGGGGGTAATGTGTCATGCAACGTCCATCGGTTATGACGATCATGAACAGATGCTCACCAGTATGGCAGAACTTTGGGGGGTCGGGGCAACTTATCACGTTGACCGAAAAGTCCGGAGACTTGCCTTGCGAATTTTTGAACTTGACTGAAACTGTCACATTGTACCCACAGCAGTTTGTTAACTCACAAGGAGCTACCACCAATACTTCTGGCAAAGAAATAAGTTGATTGTAGCGAGCGCAGTCGTATTTGTAATACATGTCATCGTCAGACAAATCGTCCAAGCCAAAATGAGTCACGTCCATTGTGATTCCATGACAACTGGTGTACTCTGACATTTTGTCAATGTCTTCCAGGCCGCTCTTTGCCTTTTTGTTGAGTACCAGGTTGGATCCGCAATCCGACAGAAACTCGACCGAATCCACCAGCTTCAAAGAAGGCGCAAACTTGGCCCCTGGTTTCATCCGACGAACGTACTCGACAGCGCACTCTTTCCAAGTCGGTCGTTTCGAATGGGGGTTGAACCATGGACAGACAGATTGTAGACTGGTCTTGAAGACAGACTCGGGGATGTTCTCTGTCTCTGACGAGACGCACAGAGATTCGAGATCCAGGTCTTGTGTGGTTTTTTCCATGTTCTGGTAGGTATGAAGGAGGAGCAACTGTCGTCTTTCTGAGTCACTAAAAGTATGTACAGTACGGAGTACCGGTATGGACGGAGTAGTCCGAGACAGTTCGCAATGTGACTCACACGTACTGTAAACTACTACGGAAATATATTGTGTGATACTAAGAAGTTGAAATGTCAGGTAAGAACTCGATATCATAAGGGCACATCACTTTCCTGCCTCATTTCAGTTCAACTTGGTCAACGTGGGCGTCGTGTTACTCTTTTTTTTTTTCTGCATAATACATTCATTAATTATAACTTCACTTGGGAAGAATAACCTTTGGGATGAATGTACTCCTAACAAGTATTACTCTCAATAACTTCTAGAAAAAAGGTTCATCTTGACACGTGCCTACATCCAGGAAAAACATTAAAAATACTGGTTCACCACATGTCAAAACTAGTCCGAAAAAACTAGAAGGTATCTCGTGTGCATTGCCAGGGAGTTCAGACATTGTCCCGTACTCCTGCGCCCTCGTCTGTGCCCTGTTCGTCTCCTGGTGAATTTTCCTCGTCGTTGTTGTCTCATCTCGTCCCCTGGTGTGTCTACGTTCTCGTCTACTGTTTCTACCCGGTGGTGGGTGCCACCGATCGTGACTACGTGGTTTACTCAACATCTGTTGATGTCGTGATGGGTACGTCCCCGTCGTAAAAGCACTGCTGTGCTCTCTGTAAATGGTGCAGAAGGGCGCTTTGAACGGGTTGTTCTCTGGCATCCGCTCCTGAGTAACGGAGGTCTCGTTCGATCTTCCAAATGGCGTGTGCTAGCTCTCTGAGGTAGGCTCGCTTATGGCACTGCTCTTCCTTGTGCTTTCTGGTGGGTGCTACGTGGTTAGTAATCGTCGGCATAGTGCCGCTGGGTCCCTCGAGAA
This sequence comes from Yarrowia deformans, assembly GCA_900519085.1. Classification (NCBI taxonomy): domain Eukaryota; kingdom Fungi; phylum Ascomycota; class Dipodascomycetes; order Dipodascales; genus Yarrowia; species Yarrowia deformans. The sequence continues at coordinate 999,163 of ULGY01000007.1, read as the reverse complement.
AGATCCAGTCCTTGAGTGTCTCCACAGAGGGGATCCTCGCCAGGGCAAGAAGCCCACCCATGACTTCACACTTGCAGAACATATGCTCGTGCAGATCCCGGACGATGGGCTGGTCACAAATGCCGCATCCGGGTGCCCGCTTTTTGAAAACGTGGTCTTCGGGGTACTGCCACTTGACCATGGGGAGTCGTGAGATTCTCATGAGGTGTAGAATCTGGGCCTTGTAGGCGTCTGCGATGTAGTGCTTTCTGAGGTCGCCCATGACGTGCGACCAGATCATGTCGTCTGAGATGCCACCGTAATCGCTACGTTGGGTCCACTCCTTCGGTCTGGCGAGCTGCGAGGGCGTCTCCTCCAGAGAGAATGTGGGGAACTTGTGGAACATGAAGTTGGCTGTTGTTAGTGGTCCGAGACTCCATCTGAGGTGTTGGAGCTCCTCCGAGGAAATCAGACGAATCGGGTGTAGGCGTCTCGCCTCCGCGATATCTTGGTGTAGATCTCGGAAGTCATCTGCCTCCTGTACTCGGGTTTGGTTTCGGGTCCATCGAGCGTGGTTAACCTTGTCGGACCTTGGCGGCTCGATTTCTCTGTCGGGATCGGTGATACAGTACCTGGTAGGTGTACGGTTCGTTGAGTACGCTTGATGCTCTGATGGCCTCTCGCATAGAGGGCGATGCAGCGTACCCCCAGTTCTGAGCTGAGGGGAATCTGTTGTTGAGGCGCAGGTGCGGGGGTTCCTGTGTGAGTGTGTACGTCTTGCTGTAGAACTGGAATGTGCAATCCCAGAGAGCAGGTGACGATCCATGGAAGAATCTGTAGGCTCTCGCCGCTTTGAGGCACTCCATGAACCGTCGGATGTCTCTGAGATTCATGCCGCCATGTTCCACCGGCGTCTGTAAGAACTTGTTGTTGAAGGTGCGACGTTTCTGGTCGTCGGAAAGTTTGTTGATCTTGTCGCAGGCGATGTTGCTGATCTCCCTGAGGAAGGTGTCGTCAATCTGCGGAACATAGGGTCCCATGTAGTTGAGTTTCGAGTAGAAGAAGACGTTGATCATCATCCACGCCTTGCTGTAGTAAGGTAGGCCCCACAGTGAGAAGCTCCGGAGCTGGGCTTTCAGGTCATCCTTCGTTTGGTTGTAGTGTGCGTCTCTCAGCTGCTGGTCGCCGAAGTAGATGCCAAGGTATCTGAAGATGTGTACTAAACAAAATACCCAACTGACTCAACTATAATTTTCGGTCCTTAAACTATCAAGCCAACCCCCAACCGTCTCTTTATCTGGACGAATAATGATCTCAAAGCAGATCGAAGACTACCATTACAATCTCCCTGTTCCACTCTTTGGTGCCGTGAAGGCAACCTTCGTTTTTCCCACCTCCTCACCGCACAAACTCCCCACCTCCTCAAACTCTAGCCTACATGGATTAGGCGTGTTTTGGGAGCTTCCAAACATCTCCAACATCAAAAGATCACCACCCACCACATTATTTCACCAACCCCACACCACAACACAACTCACCCCACAACACAGCCAACGCCATGACGACGTGGGTTTCGTTGCAGGCGTGGACGCACGACCAGAAAACGTGCGCCGAAGAGGTCATTGTGGACGTGGCATCGATCCCCGGAGCTTCCGAGGGAGATGTCGCCGAGCTCAAGAGTGGAGACAAGAGCCACAAGCTCCTGTTTCAGGTCAAGGCCATTCCGCAGGAGGTGTTGGATCGGATTCCAACTTGTCAGGTGAGTACGAACAGAGTGGATACACGGCATTCCAAGGAAGACGAATGGGGCGGTGGAGGATGTTGAACGAGACCAAGTGCTAAAAATGAAGATAAAAGACACAACCGACGAAAAGACACAACCGCGTCTACAATCATCACCGTACAATTGGCCCATTAAGCCTGTCAATCAGCTAAAACATCTGCCTCCGCCATAACCACCTGGGGAGCCCCAATGAATCAATAGACACGGGTTGATCCACCTCTCGAGTGTTGCAGACACATGAGAGCCTCTAGGATGGTGACTGTGCTGCACTGAACAGACGGGTAATGGGTATGGCCTGTCACTGTGGGCTTTTTGACGCAATTGGTCTCCAGCAGAAACTCGTCCCTTCACACATCACGCTTAGTCCGTAGCATTCTAACCCAGCTCTCTATCAAATCCGGCAACCTGCTCTCTTCTCTTGGAGTAGCTGCACGATCACAAGTCCAAATCAAGCCTCGCAAAAAGGAACAGGTGGAAGCCGATCTGGTGGAAATCTGTTTCAAGGAAATCTATCTCACTCGAGCAGACATGTGGCAGATCACCACCGTGCTACGCGAAAGCTGTGTCTACCACCAGAAACGGATCGTCTTCTGCGATGTGATTCGATGCTGGGTCGACAGCATCTTCAAGAACGGCCGTAAGGTGTTCTCTGCATACATTGGGCCCAACACTAACATTGTGTTCCGGTCCGAGTCGTCCCGGATGATCATCATCATTCAGCTGAGTCAGGAAACGTGGCACTTTGAGGAGACAGGAGAGATCATTTTCCACCGAATGGTCAACTCGTTGCTTCCTGACGTTTTCAAGCAATGGGAGGAGAACGAGCATCACCACACCGTGTCCATTGTGCTCTTCACGTCTGTCTCGATGGACCCGCACGCTGTGAAACTCAAGAGAGGAGAAAAGGCCAAGGATGTACAAGACTTTTACAGAGTGGTCTGTGACCAGGTCCAGCTGTCTCAATGGGAACAGATCATGGTGCGCTTGAGATTCGAGTTCCAGCAATTCGCCAAGGAGGTGCTGACCGAGTGCCATGCAAAAAGCCACGCTGAGATCCGAGGCCGCATTCTTCCCTCGGTCAAAAGCAACGTTTTGGGCGCCATCACCCTCGCAGCGTCTCTAGTACACTCCCCGGCCATTGATAGAGATCTCAGAAGAACTAACGTGGAGGTGATTGTGGTCTCCCCAGGCTCTGGAGTCTACGAGGTCGAATATGATGCTCTCTACCGAGCTTCCGAGAAGATTTCGTCGACAGAAGTCGGAGTGGATATCATTTGCATGTCCAAGGCCCCTCTTCACGTGACTCCTCTGTTCCTCTACAAGTCCAAAAAGGGCTCCCCGAACCAGCTCGAGTATTGCGTTCCTTCTTGGATTGACATTTCTTACTATGGAGACTCGGACTTCTTCACCAACCAGTGGGTCCCTCGATGCAAGATCTACGAGATCCAGATGATGGGCGTGATGGAAAACGAGCTCTCCGCCATCACCATCGACTACCTGAACAAGCCCAGTGGAAAGAAGCCTCTGACAGAGTTTTGTCGCGAATACGACGCGTCATTGTTTGGACCAATCGCCGTGGAACGGTCTGTGGAAGATGCCGCTTCGGTGGTGTCCAAAATGAGATCCGACACATTCCCCAAGCTGCCTGTGAAACAGCTTCTTAACAGCAAGGGCAGCATTTCTTCTTTGCATGCACCTACGGCCACGGCTGTGTCTTCCAAGACGCCTCCTCCAAAGGCGTCAGTCAAGGTAGCAGACGTGAAACCCAGTCCGGCGGCTTCCAAACCTCGTGTCAGTGCTTTGACTTCTCTTTTGGCGTTTGGAGTGAGAGCCGAGAAGAGTGCTCCTGCTTCCCCGGCCTTGTCGGCTGTCCATACCCTGTCTTCCATTCAGTCCATGGACCTGCGACGCGATGGCGACAATGTGAAGCGAGACACCGAGAGCATAGTCACTGATGACACTTTGCACATGCACAACACCACCACCACCACCAGGCCTGAGCCTCGCATTACTGAGATTGCACCTACGGCACCTACAGCCACTACTACGGTACCGGCCACCACTCTGAAACCAAAGAAAAGTACGGCATCTCTCCTCTCCAAGTCTCCTAGCTACAACAGAATTATGGCTACCCCCGATCAGGAGGTCGTCGAGCGACGGTCGTCTCTCAGCCAAAAGGTGCAGATGGGGCTCTCGGGGTCCCCTCTGGACCACAGAGGCAAGGTGGCCAAGAACGCCAAGGCCAGCTCCAAGTCGGTCAGCAACACAGAAACCACGCCAGAAAAGCGAAACATGATGTGGAGAAACATCCGGACCCCGTCCAACATTTCACACGAAGAAATGGTCGACATCATGACCTATTCTCGATGGAGAACGGTGTACCCCCAGAAGACCAAACGTCGGTCGGCCAAGTGGAAGCTTCTGGCGTCTCCAGCTGCCCTGCCTCTTCGAACCAACATCTTCCCTACCGTGGCAGAGCTTCAGACAGAGTACCGGTTCCAGGTCTACGATGTAAGTCTGGATCCCGATATGGAAAGCGTGCTGGGCATCCATGGCCTGTTCCGCGAGATGGTCAGTGTTCGTCTCTGCAAGGGCTTCCAGCTGGCTATCGGCTTGCGTGTACGTCACGTAGAGTCTCAAAGAAGTGACGGCCGTCCCTCAGCCATTACAACGGACATTGGTAAGGATGCTCTGGGAGCGGTGGTGTACCTTACCACCGGCGATCAGGTCCACCGAATCTCCTGCGACTACTCTGGCATGATGAATGTCCAGATTTACCATGCCATTGAAAAGGTGGACATTGAAGAGCCTGTTTTTGACATTTACGCGCGTCGAACGTACTCGGATAAGTTTAAGCATTTCATTTTCCCGCCCTTTGACACCTCTTCCAAACGGCTCAATTGGAACGCCTACGACCATACGCTTGCTGGATTCGACACGGCCGGCTCAGCAGCTACTCAGACTCGGCTGAACCAGCTGCGAGTGGTGTTGATCCCCAGCTTTTTGTCGCGGTCCAAAAATCTCGGTCATGACGACTCCTCAGAAGTCTATAATGCTGAGGAAGTGCGGTTAGACGGTTTGCGAAGAATCCTCGGTGGTATCTACCGCCACACGGTCTCTCGAGAGGAGGACAAGGAGAGAGCTAAGATTGCGCCCAACCTCAAGTTTTACACTGGCGAGCTGGAGGACTTTTTGTACCAGATTGTGGAGTCCAATCCGGCAGAGTTGGCTGGAGGTAAGGACTCTCTGTTCATGAAGCGCAACCAGAGATTTGACAAGAACATCAAGCTGGCGCAGCTGGCAACCGAGCTCCAGGCTCCAAAGGGTGGTATTCGGTTTTTCGACCGACGATGGCACTGGAAGTCGTACTCGCATTGTTTCATTGGCCAGGACTTTGTCGAGTGGCTGATCAACAACTTCTCCGACATTGACACTCCCGACGAGGCTGTGGCGTACGGAAACGAGCTGATGAAGAAGGGCTTTTTCGTGCACGTGGAAGACCGGCATGCCTTCCTAGATGGCCATTACTTTTACCAGCTCAAAAGCGAGTACGCTACTGAAGCTGCCGACAACTCCAAGCCTGCAGAGGAAAAGAGTGGCTGGTTCAACAGCAAGCGAAGTATGGCGTCTGTGAGCTCGGAGAAGTCGCTGGGACGATTCAAGGGGTCTCGCAACCAGTCTGTTCAGTCGTTTGGCGACTTTCTATCGCTTTCTCGAGTCACTTCGAGATCTTCCAACGATCAAAAGGAAGAGGAGCAAATCAACCCGATCACCGTGGAGATCTCCAAGTCTGTGCGTGTTGATCTGGATCCTCTCAAGAAGTCGTACCGGCCTGAAACCGTGCTGATCCACCACGACCGAATCCACAATCCCCGCAAGTGTTTCCATCTGCGCTTTGAATGGGCCAACACCACCCCTAAGTTCATCGAGGACTACATTTCTGGTCTCACTCGAACCTGCGAGCGCTACGGGCTGAAACTGGTCGAGTTGCCCATCCTCGAAGTGTCTGCTTTGCTGGAACACAACCCCTTTGCATCGGAGATTGCCCTGGACATGCCGTCGATCGATTCGCTCAGCGGACTGCCTCCCCACGTTCTCGATTACTACTCCAACGACCCCAAGGCGATTGCGCGAGAGATTCTGCGCCATTTCGGGTTTGTAATCGACACTCTGAGCATGTCTGATTGGAAGCTGGCTGAGGTTCAAATTCTCAACTCGTGGGGCGTGCCTTCCTACAAGTACAGCCAGTGGGTGGAGAAGAATGGTCTGTTGATTGCCCAGGTGATTGGCAACCAGATTGTCATGATCCCCAACAACTTGCAGCTCAATCGGCAATCTGGAGCCCAGTCCAACGCCATCCAGCTTCAGAGTGAAGCTCAGGGCATCATTTTGGAGATGCAGTACGTGTTGACTCGGCCTGCGAGGGTGTTGGACATGCTTGGTAAGGTGGAGCTTTCTCCCGAGGCGTCTCCTGGCAGCATGACTCCCGGAGACGATGGTTCCAAGACGGGCACCCCAAAGCTTCCATCCGAGGCGAATATGGAGAGTCCTCGAGTCGAGTGGAAGGAGAATGTGGAGTTTGTCCCTGAGCCTGAGGTTGTCGACGATGCTGAAGGAGACAAGAAGGATGAGGAGGGTGCTGGTGAGGACGACAGTGAGACAGTCGATAAGGAGGAGAGCAAGGAGAACGGGGAAGAAACCACAGAACCCGCTTCCGCTCCTGACGTCAAAGAGGTCCCTGCTGGTGTTGAGATTGAGCACAAGGAGCATGTGGAGGGGAAGAGCGAGCCAGACGAGGAGGACAAGGGCAAGGGCAAAGAGGTGGAAGAAGACAAATAGGCATATTTATTATTGGTAATATAGCGACTGTAGCTATGATGTAGTATGGAATGAAAGCTGGGTGTATGGGTGTCAAGGAGGGGAAATGTGGTGTGATGGCACTTGTACACTTTCTGACAAAGCTCGGGTGACCAATAGGATCATATTGGTACACTCCTTTGACGATACACTCCTTGAATGACCCTTAGTCTTACTCATAGCAGATGGAAATGCTCACAGGTCGTGGTTCAAAGACTGGTAGGAATTGCTACCTCAGATTCTGCAATACGGATATTTACTGTATCATCATATAAAATATTGTGCTACTTATCGAGGGTCGCCTCCAATCTACTTAGCAAGTCGCTGGGCGGCCTTGAAAACGTCGGCAAGAACACCAGCAGCGGTGACCTCGTCTCCGGCACCAGCTCCCTGGATGACCAGAGGGTTGGGGTATCGCTTGGTCTTGAAGGCGATGATGTTGTCGGAGCCCTTGAGAGAGGCAAAGGGGTGGGAGGCGTCGTATTTCTGGATTCCAACCTCGACCTTGCCGGTGCCCTTGTTGATGGAGCCGACAAATCGCAGAACCTTCTTCTCGGCAAAGGCCTCGTCTCGCAGCTTGGCCAGATCGGCGTCGTACTCGGGGAGCTTCTGGAGGAACTCGTCAGCGGAGGAGGCAGTCTCCAGAGGCTTGGGGATCAGAGACTGGACGGGGAAGGCAGTGGGAGACTCAATGTCGAAGCCGGAGAGTCTGGCAAGGATGGTGACCTTTCGGGCAACGTCCAGACCGTTGAGATCCTCTCGGGGATCGGGCTCGGTGTAGCCGAGCTGCTTGGCCTTGGTGACAACGTCGGAGAACTTGACGTCGGAGCCAGCCAGGGTGGAGAACTCGTTGAAGATGTAGGAGAGAGTTCCGGAGACAATGCCCTCGACGGTCTCGACCTCGTCGCCAGTGGCAATGAGATCATTGAGGGTGGAGATGACGGGCAGACCGGCTCCGACAGTGGCCTCGTGGTAGACGAGAGCGCCAGACTTCTCGGCGCCGCCAAAGATGGCCTCCCAGGTCTTGAGGTCGGAGGAGAAGGCCTTCTTGTTGGGGGTGGCAATGGAGACGCCAGAGGACACAAAGGTAGGGTACTCGTTGGCCAGAGCCTCGTTGGAGGTGTTGTCGACCAGAATGACGGGCAGAGGAGACTTCTTGAGGAAGTCGTTGATCTCGGCGAAAGACATGGCTCCGACGGAAGAGGAGTTGAGCTCGGACTCCCAGTTGGTCAGGGACAGAGGCTTGAAGTCCTTGGAGATGAGGGTCTTGGAGGATCGGGCAATGAGCACGACATTGTAGGCAATGGAGGACTTGACGGCAGCCAGCTGGTTGATGAAGGCCTTACCGACAAGACCGGTTCCGATAATAGCAATGTTGACGGCCTTGGACATGGTGAGATATGAAATTGAGGTGTTGGATCAAGGGTAGTAGATGGAAGACTCCGATCTGTGTGTCACCACTTAAGGTTGGAAGGTTACCGAAACTTCTCCAAGTCACGTGTCAGGTTGGGAGCAAGTTGGAGGAGGGGGCTGAAAGCACGGGTTAGTTGTACCTGGTAGCAGCCAGTAGATGTCTTTATAAAGGTGGAATGACAATCACGTGATCATAGACTACATTTTCCAACTTTTTCGCTGACTAAACGCTTCATTAAATCTGCTTTTATAGCACATGTTCAGTCCAGGGGTGTAATTATGCAGACTGGAGCGATACCGGAGGTGATAGGGATGTGTGATAAAGACGGTGTTGGTTAGGTGGTGGAAAAAAAATATTTGTGGGGTGTTGCTATTGAGATCAAGAGATATCGATTGGAGAGAGAATAGTATAGAAAAGTGCTGTGGGGGCGGCTTTTGAATGTGCTCCTCTGCGAGTGGCTTGGGTGTCGTCCGAGTGTTTTCGGTTTGTTGTGATTTCCAAGTAACCTCAAATGTTTGTTGACACGGAAACAACAAAACATCAAAATCAGAGCTGGAGATGGAATTCGACACACTGCTGATATATAAAAAGCTCTGAATAGTTCATTTAAGCCATACGTTACTCTTTTGAGCTGCTGAAATCTTGGTGAAATCGTTTATACGTGACCAAGACCCATTCTAGACCCATTCGCGGTCAAAACCGGGATCACCTTAATGGAACGATGCATAGATTGCACAAACAGGATCAAAACAAATGGAGTTGTCTATATAATCCCCAGTTTCTTCTTGTTTTCTCTTCTTCTTCCTCTTCACTGGCAACAGTCACAGCAACCTCTTCTTCTTCCTCTTCACTGGCAACAGTCACAGCAACCTCGACAGTCTCGACAACCAACGGCCCGATCAGACGCGAGCACAACCACCCCCCATCTTACAGTTACCCCGTCTGTACCTTCCTCCTGCTTGCTGTCTCCCTACTGCTGTTATCTTTGTGTCTGTGCCAGTCCTTCGCCAACTTCTTCTTTGTGAGTATTGCTTGTTTAGAGGAGAGGTGTGATGTTCAGAGGTCACAATCTGTTCGTCGATCAGTCAGGGAGTCGGTTTGAAGACATGTTAGCGCTAGTGCCACTTCGTGCAGTCGGACTGGCCTTTGGATGTCACTCCGATACAATGTCTGATCGGGAAACCCGTCTTTACCAGGGTCTCCTTCATTCTTGTCCATGTTCTTGCTAGTATCATTGCGTGCGGTTGAGCTAGCTTTCGGAGCTTCGAAGGAGGAGGGTGTCTTGGTAAAGACCCGATAGACAGGCCATAAGTGGAATCTTTCTCACTTTAGCTAACACACTAACATTCGACCGGGGGAGATAGGAGAAGACAGTCTGATTGTCTTTGACTCGTCGTGTCGACTTTTCTAGCGTCACTTCTTCCTGTTGTATCTCTTTGTGGTATCGCTGTGTGGTGTCATCTTCTGTTGATGACAATTCCAGAATGAAGAAATGAATCCTTTTGTAAACACATGAGTTGTAGTGGATTGCGACTCGAGAAAATCCACAAGCTTCAACTCAGAAGCAATCACCAATCCACACAACGGGGTTAGAGTCAGCGGTGAGCAATGTTCTGAAGGCATTGAGAGTGAGAACTGATTTGGGGTACAATTTTGTAGCGGTTAGTCTCTGTAACCTGACTTTTGTCTCTAGGCTGTAAAGCTAACGACCCCATTGGGGAATCGAATGCTAACAATGAACTCTCAACTCTTCAGGGAGAGCCATCATCAGCGACAAGATCCAGTCCAGTAACTACAAGTAGTTTGCGCTGGCGATGTACACATACACAACTCTTGTCTGTGCAGATTGTTATTACTAGATACTGTTTATCGCACATCCGCCCATTGCCACTCCTCGCGAAGCCTTCCTACACTGTTGCACTACGAGTACTTGTAGCTACCCCACATTTCGGCAACGGTGTCTGCCGAACTGAGCCGACGATCCTTGATCCACACCACCTCCTCTCCGCTTTTCGTTTCCATCTCTGGGCTTTTCATTTTTGCTCTTTTCCACCTCCTCACCATCGTCCTCGGTTGCTACTGTTGTCTGGACGGCTCATCGGTTTGGGAAATACACCCTTCCGCATATCCCTCCAGCCGCACTTCCCCGGATGAGAAAAGTTGAGCTGAGGTAGAGTTAAAACTCGTGTGGGGAAGTTGGGGTTACAGAGCATGATTGGAGGGAGTTGTTGAGCAATAGCTAATCACGTGACTTTCCTCGGTCTTCATACAGTCGGTTTATTTACACCAAAGCCACATTTTGCCTCTTCTGTGTGCCTGCCAAGTTCTGTACTAATTTCATCTTGGAGAAGCGGTTGGCGTTTGACAGCAGATGTGCGTGTGAGCGAGTGCAGCAAGGCTTTTTGGGAAAGATTTTTTTGGAAAGGTTTTTTTTTTCTTTTTTTCTTTTTTTAAACGTTAAAAGCTCTGAGCTGTGACCAAAATTTGACTTTGGCACTAAGGCTGACACAGCGACTAATGAGATTCCCCATTTTGTATAACAGCCCGGTCTACCGGACATTATAGGGGTTGAGTCGATATGACAATTGTCGCCTTGGATTTGCTCACAAATTTGCCACCGGTACAGTGTTACTGCAGTGACTGACTGCCTTGGTCCATCTCTCTTGAGGCTTCCTTCACTATCTCACTATCTCACTGTCTCAAAACCTGTCTCACTATCACTGTCTCCGACGTCTCGACCTGAGTATGTTCTGTTAGCGTGGTTCTATACTTGTCTTCAGTGGGGGTCACTGTCTTATCGGCCCCTGAAACACATGATCTATAAGTGGGGGTGACGTGTGGATCCCTGTGCTATCGATTTAATATGGCGTTTCAGATTTGTAGGATGGCCCAGTATTATCGTGCGGTGAAAGGAATCCGTCGCGTCACGCCCACAATAACAGCAATGACGTAGTTTCACTCTTCCTCTTTCTCTCTCGTCGGAACGTTCAATTTTGACCCTCGGCCGAGCATGAGCTAAACCGTCCTGAATGTGCAAAAAAGGTGTAGCTGAGACCTGAGGCAGAACCATGGTGATTAATGAGATCACGATGGTGAGACGAAACTGTTGTGCAGTAAATAGGGGTGGCGACAAAATCGGTAGAGGGAAACTGACTGTTTGAGGTCTTAAATCAGTTCACCAACTGCCCACCCCCGGCTCTCTCCAAGTTTACAGTGATCTTCACGAACTTGTTTCACCTGAGAATGTGGTGACATTAGGGGGTGTTTGATCCATTCTATTCCCTGGGATATCCTACAGGTGCACACCGGTATGTATGTATGTACTGTGCAAGTACTGTCTGATACTATGGGTGCCTACGATGTTACGCTACGACATTACGATATTACGATGTCAAATAGAACCTCTGACCTGCGGCCAGTGGTTCAGCAAAGTGTTCAGTGTTCAGATCATTATTGTGCGATAAATTAAGCATGAGAAACGTTCTCAAAAGAAGGGGTGGCGGAGCCGGTGGCAGAGCCAACAGCAGACTCGGCGTTCTCCTCAACAACAGCCTTCTCGTTGGAGTTGTCAAAGGTCTGGGTGACGCCCTGTCGTCGTCGGGTGAGAGCAGACTCTCGGGGCATTCGTCGGGCAATGCCAACAACGTCCCAGGGGGTTCTGGGATTGGACTCGGCGAAGATCTTGTCAATCTCCTCGAGAGATCGGCCAGCGGTCTCGGGGTAGAAGAAGTAGACCACGGGGACCATGGCGGCGTTGATGCAGGCAAAAATGATGTACGTCTTCCACTTGATGGTATCGAAGGCAACGGGGGTGATCATGACAACCATGAAGTTGAAGACCCAGTTACCGGAAGTAGACAGACCGTTGGCGGGGGCTCGGATCTCCAGAGAGGTGATCTCGGCGGGGTACAGCCAGGTCATTCCAAGCCATCCAATAGCAAAGAAGGTGTTGAAGACGAAGAGGAAGACGGCAGCAGCAACTCCAGCGCCAGACTTGTCAAGTCCTCCGTCCTCGGGAGGAGAGGCAGCGTAGACAGTTCCAGTAAGAATGGCCATGGTGCAAGCCTGACCAATGGCTCCGAACAGCATGAGCTTTCGTCGGCCGAATCGCTCAATGGTGTAGAAGGCGACCCAAGAGGCGAGGAAGTACTCGGTACCGTTACAGGCGGCGAGAATTCGCGAGTTGAGGGCGTTCATTCCGACAGAGGTCTCGTAAATGTAGGCGGCGTAGTAGGTAATCAAGTTGATACCGGTGATCTGCTGCATGACCTGGTTCCAGTAGGCCAGCATGGTTCGGTGGAAGTTCTTCTTCTTGCCAAAGGTGAAGAGCAGCTTCATCTGCTCCAGGAAGGGCAGCTCGGCGCCCATCTGGAACTCGCCAGAGGCAATCTTCTCTCGGGCCTCAGAGCCGTCAACACCAAGCTGGGCAAGCTGCTCCATCATGATGGACTCCTTGACCTCGGAAATCTGGTCAATCACGTAGGGGTCATCGAGAGGCACATCTTCGAGGGCAGAGAAGACACCGGCAGCCTCGTCGAAACGCTGCTTCTTGACAAGCCATCGGGGAGACTCGGGAAGAGACATGACGGTGAAGGTCAGGAACATGGAGAAGACAATCTGGAAGGCAATGGGGAATCGCCAGTCGGCGTCGTTGTCGACAAAGTAGAAGCCGAAATCGATCCAGTAAGACAGAGCAATACCGCCGGTAATAAGAGCTCCCTCCATCATGACGAGAGCTCCTCGTCGCTCGGGCTTGGCACACTCGGACTGGAACATGGGAACGGTGGCGGTGATAAAACCGTTACCGATACCAGAGACGACTCGGCCGGTAATAAACTGGCCCAGAGAGTAAGAAGCACACTGTAGAATGGCACCAATGGTCATGATGATGGAGCCCCAGAAAATCATTCGTCGTCGACCCAGCTTGTCTCCGGCCCACATGGTGAACAGAGCGCCCAGCATGCATCCGATTTCGTAGATACCGACAGAAACACCCTGGATGGTGGTGTTGAACTTTCGGGTGTCCTCAGGCACGTAGGAGGAGGTGTCCATCTTGGGGAACTGATGGATGAATCGAGGCAGGGTCAGCAGACCGCCCATGACTCCCTGGTCGTATCCGAACAGCAGGAAGCCCATGCCGGCAATGAAGGCCACGGCTCTGTGGAGCTTCTGGCCTCGAAGACCCAGAAACTCGGTCTTGACCTCAGTGGAGGCTTGTGAAAACGCTAGCCAGTTTCGTCCCATGTTGAAAGTAGTTGACTGAGTAGCTTATACAAAAGGAAGAAGAAGCCTTGTGGGGCCGCGGGGCGCGTATATATATACAAGGACTGGGATTCGCGTGAGCATTGTGATAGTGATAGTCCGCGGGTCAAACATGACATCATCGTGCCGGATCCAAAAACTTTAGAGAGCTAGATTTGGGTTTAGACAAGGAGAGGTGTCATAACAAGCAGCGCCAAGAGGTGTAGCGGCATCCCAAAGGGGTGGGATTCTGTGACGAGTCTTGTTATCTTGCTACTTGGCAACGTTTTGTTTTTTTTGCTGGTTTCGGTCGGCGTTTGCGTCTGGCGATTTGGCGCCCATTTCGGCGTTTGGTCTCCATGGTTACCTTTCTTCACCAACTTGGGGTGCGGCTACTAAAGAGTAGAATATAATGGCTTGGTTAGAACTTCCCCCCCTTTCCTCTCTCTCTTAGCTTAGCCCTTACTGTAGCTCGTTAGTCTGTCTTCCCAAACCTCTCTTTGCACCTTAAATGCAATAATACAATCATGACGCGTTTCCTGGCACTTGTAGAGGTGCTAGAGAGATGGTTGGAATTGGAATCAACTTTGCAACGTCTGATTACTTGATTCCGATTTTCCCCGACTGAGTTGACCCACTCAAACCCCCCGAACCACGTCCCACCAAATGTACGGCACCCCGGATTATCCCACCTTGTTGCACTTTGCGAAAAAGACAGTCAACTCAAAAGCCTACTTTAAGCCATGCAAGGCCGGCAGGGGGGAACCAAGAGAACCAAGAGTCGTCCCGGAGTAGCGGTGAAACCTGCAGCTGGGATCGTAGCCGATGGGATCTATACTTTGGTTCGATGCAGTGCGGGGAAGGTGTTGGCATGACTCAGATGTTCCAGAAGCTTGGCCTAATGGAGGAAGGGGTTCTCCAAACCACCTTCACTCTCCTACCACACTCAAATCCACTTTCACCCTCCCGCCACTCGTATACTATACGGCTACACGGCTCTCTCCACACACACTATTTGGCCTCTCTAACTTAGACGCTTCTTTCCAGGTGGTATACATGTATCATGTTTGGGATTGATGACAAGGTTTGCAGAAGTGTGAGAAATCTGACCACCGTGAAACTTTCAGACGAGCCCGCGCGGTGCCCCTAACCCGTTCCCTCTTTGGGTCTTCCGCGCGGCTTTCCCAATATGGAGGAAAACCTCTCATATGAGCAATGTCGGCTTGTGGTCGGTGTGGGGTATGGAAAAGTGTTTAGTGATAGATGGAGAGGGTTCTGAGTTGTGGGGTGGCCACGTCTTTCAATCTTCGAGAAGGAGACGAAGACTTTCGACGTGTCTTCTTTCTACCGTATACTGTAGCTTCTTATCTACGTTCTTAATCTCCAGACAACCGTAATACCTGCGTTTGGACGTGTTTGGACGTTTGATCTTCTTTTTTTTTTGAACGGCTGAAAAGCTGACTCTTCAGCTACCTGTTCGAATCCGCATAATGCTTGCTGTAGAACAGGGTCGGAAGTACACGGAAGGATTCGGATGTTAGTCAGCTCGGGGAAGGGTTTGTAGGTCGAGACTCGGATAATCTAAAGTATCTACAAGAACGTTGATGATAGTAGCTGTGTGCTAGCAAACGTCTTGGGTACTTCAACAAACTATTGCAAAGTGTCCACCCTTAAATCTGGTCAACTCCTCTTGCCACTTGGTCAATCCCAACATCACCTGGTCACCGTCTCGACTTTTCACATAACGTTTATGAGATATGCACCGGAGCGAGCCGCAAAGAGGGCTAAAATAGCGGGTCGTATTCGGATGTGAATGTGTAGTTAGGTGGAGGAGATAGGCGTGCTTCTAAAAACTGTTCTCGGTTATAGGTGGAGGTACAAGTATACTGTCATGTGAAAGCACCGGCTGGAGAAACACCAGTAAAGTGTGCAGTACAAGTACCCCTTCTACTCACCTCCCATCCCAATATCACGACATGTTGATACAGGTGCTCATTTCTTTTCCGTCACGCATGCCTGCTTGACTCTTTCTTTCGTCACTCTCTTTTCACTCCGAGACATTCCGAGGATCCTCAACATTCCAAACGCGAAGGGAGGTCCAGATACGAGAGGTGGTGCGAGTAGCACAGAGATACGAAGACAGAGACTTACGAGTCTGGAACAGTTCAGGAGCAACTGCAAAACAACGATATCTCGATGCCGACTGTAAACAGTAGCAAGTTCGAATCTGTGCATTGTGTTGCGATCATTGTACATAGAGTCTCATGTGCCTGAAATAACACACAATGGAGTAACGAGATTTAACGTTTGGAGTTTGAGTTTGCGGGATGGACTTTTGGTCTGAAATGAAACCACCCTATAATGAGGGGGACGGGGGTTAGTTACAGCAGAAGATTGGTTTTCCGGTAGTCCTGACGACCTGTTAAGTGTGTCACGTGACCCACTAACATCACGAGCCTCAGTTTACTACCACCCTAAAAACTCCACAATAACCCCCCTGATGCAACTCTAATATTACCAAGAGCCGCTTTCAAAACAGGTGCATCTCAGACGTAGTCAGCCGCCGGAAAATCTATGAGACAGTAAAAGTTTTTCACGCGCCGAGATTGCGGGTTGGAAATGTTGCAAACCGGCTTTTCGAGCCGACTTTGCGAGCAGTCTGATGTCAGCCAAGGCAGACCAAGAAGCAGCCACCCGGCTCGTATTCGTTACTACTTTTAACTGTATGTACTCGTATTACAATTACTACTCGTACAGTATAGTATATTCGATGGAACTCCCAACTGTTTCCTTGGTGACCGTCGGGCGTCTGTTTGTTCCAACCCTAACAGAAGAAAGACGAATGAGACTCGACGTAAAGGGCTTTGTGAGACGTTGAAACAGGCGTTAGGGGTATTATCGTCGGCTCATTGTACTCGTACTGTGCGTGAAAGTCACGGTATTGTTCACCCCTTCGTGTACACAAAGAAATGACTAGGTTTACGTAGGGGTGAATGTACATGCGAAGAGGCGACCACAAGACTGTTTCAGGGGTGCAAAGAGAAGACGAAAGTACGAGTACTGTAGGTCCCGGGCCTTCCGAAGGATTTGCCGGTTGTATTTAGTTCACCGACATCTGCAACCCTCGCTTGCCTCCAAATACAGCAACGTTTGAAAATCCTACGAAAATTAACCTCAATAAGGTGTTTGGAAAGCATCGGATCACCGACACATCTCCTCGGTATTTGAATATGTATTGTAGATCGGCGTTTGCCACGGAACGGAAAACCGGCGTTGGAGATCAGACCCTGCTTGAGGCAGACAGTTGCTCTTATGGTTGTGAAACTAACTTGAATCTATGACCTATGGAGTACAGTATGTACGAGTAGACTACAGTATGAGAGTATCGTATTTGTAGTCTGTCACCATCTTCATACATCACCCACCACTAGCTCTTTCAAATGATATCAATTATATACCCTTACGGCCAACACTACATGGTCCTAGTGCCTAACCAT
The DNA here is from genome assembly GCA_900519085.1 of Yarrowia deformans. Taxonomy (NCBI): domain Eukaryota; kingdom Fungi; phylum Ascomycota; class Dipodascomycetes; order Dipodascales; genus Yarrowia; species Yarrowia deformans. The sequence goes on along the minus strand of ULGY01000007.1, from coordinate 982,392 downwards.
AGCCAGTCCAAACCGGCAACCCTCAACCACTCGCTTAGCTTCTGAAAACGAAATTAGGACCAGACAGCTTCAATCTGGTTCGTCGGGTCACGTTTCGTCTCGAGTACCAGGCGGCAAAGTCTCGCACCAGAACTCGCACCCGCTTGTAATCGCCCGAACTAAACGCAGTGGTGGCGTTGTGAAGCAGCTTCTCCCGCTCCTTCTGGGCCACTGAGCCGGAAGGCAGCTGGTCAAGAGTCTGGGCAATCCAAGTCACAGCAGACTCCTTGTTGGCGAGCTGAAACACCGACAGAAGCAGACCCGAGGCGTCAGTAGCACAGTCGCCGGGGAAAGAGTGAATCAGGCCAATGATGATGGCAGTGGTGAGACTCTGACCCTGAGTAGCAACAGTCTGCACAATGGTGGATCGCACGTCCGGAGGGATGGGTCCAGAGGTGGCCGAAGAAGAGGGACTCTCGAAACCAAACGAAAAGAGGTCGCGAGAGAAATGCAGACAGGCAATCAGAGGCTCCAGATGCTCCAGTCGCTGCAGGGTCATGAGAACCACCTGAACAATGGGCTCAAGGAACGTCGACGTGATGAGTCTGTAGGGGAAGTACAGCAGAGTGTCTTGCAGAAGTCGGAACAGGTCTTCGATGAGATCGGAAATGTCGCTGAACTCCAGCCCCTGCTGCTCCCGCTGCGAAATGAATGCAAATGCAGTGGAAATTTGACGCTGGGCAAACTCCCACGACGCTTCCCGGGTGTCTGCGTCACATTCCTCGGGGCCAAAAACACGCAGAACCTCGCCAGACGTCCACAGGAAGCAGCCGTACTGGGTGTTTTCAAAGGCAACCACCAGCAAGTTCGCGATTTCGCCGAGAATGGGCTTGAGAGAAGGTCCACAGGCCCGGAGACACACAAACTTGATGTATTTGGTGATTCGCTCGGCCACAATCGACGACTTGCCGTGCTTGGACAGCAGCTCGGTCACGACGGGCCAGGTCTTGAGCACGTATCGAGCCAGGGGGTTCTGGGGGTCGTTGTAGTCGGCTCGAATGAGCTCCAGGAAGATCTTGACCACCTCAATCTGGTCAGCCACAGCCGTGCAAGTCTCCTCGGAAGAGGGCTGTTTGGCCAGGTTAGCCAGAGACGCAAAAGTGGGGTCGCAGAAGGACTCCAGAGAAGCGTAGATCTTGTCCTGAGGCAGAGTGTCGACCACATGGGCCAGACCGTCGGTGATCTCGTACAGAGAGTCGAGATCCAGCTGAGGACCCACCGAGGTGTAGAAGGTGTGCAGCTGTTCGGTGTAGTCGGCCAAAAGAGGGCCACAGTCGTGGCAGAAATGCATGAGGGCCTGGGCTGCGGCGGTCTGTACCGTCAGCGAGTAGCTGAAGCCGGCAGTGATGTAGTTGAGCTCGTCCTGCAGAAACTGCGGGTTGTTGGCCGTCCAGGCAGTGTATCGTCCGAGCACCAGGGTCGCGGCGTATCTGATCTTTTCGTGTTCGGGAAGCGACACCAGCAGCTGCATGAGCCGAGGCAGAATCACAGACTCCTCAGGAGACACCTCCTTGCCCATGGATCGCATGGAGAAGAGCGGAGCCTCGATTTTCTGCCAGGGCACGTTCTGGCCGTTTCGTCCAGCCTCAACAAGCTCCACAATCTGGTTGAAGGGCTTGGCCAGAGCCTCAGAGGCGCCAATAACCACACAGCAGTCCTTGAGCACATCGCCCATGTCGTGTCGGAACGTTCGGAACTTGTCCTCCTCGTTTTTGTCGGCAAAGCCGTCCATGGGATAATGGAGATGGGCAATCATGATGTCAATCAGCTTGGCGTAAATGTCTCTGAAAACCTCTCGAGCGTGCTGGTAGGGCTCCAGCACCAGCAGCTGCTTGAGGTTGTACCAGAAGTAAAAGGTGTACTGGACGACATCGAGATCGTCGTCAAAGGCGGCGCATTCACACACCGTTTCGACCAGCGATCGGAAGGAGTCTGGGTTTCGGGCGATGGTCACGTGCCACGATTCGGCGGCCTCGGCAAACAGTCGAGTCAGGCCCCGCAGCACCTCTGGGTCGTCGTGCTCGGCGTGGATCTTGGGCCGCAGCTTCAGCACCCGTTCATGCAGCTTGGCAATGGCGTCTTCAAACTCGTGGACGTCACGCGTTTCTCGGACCAGCGAGCAGATGCAGTCCACGGCCGGCTCAAAGGTGGCGTCGTCGCCGGTGGCGTTGAAAATGATGTCCAGTAAAGGTGAGTTGATGATTTCAACGACATCCAGTTCTCCGAGCCACGAGTTGATGCAGTAGAAGACGAGTTCTCGAACGGTCGGGTCCTCGGACTTGGAGTACTGCAGCAGCAGCTCCAGCACGGATTTGGCGTTCTCTTGCAGCAGCTCGTCGGTTCTCTTCTGGTACTCTTCGTCAGACAGGAACGTTCGTTTCATGTCACTGAGCTCTTCGGGAAGCACCTTGAGAAACTGCAAAAGCGCAGCAGGCGATCCATTGAACCGCTGGACCATCTCCGGAAGCACTCCCTGCCATTGCAACACCTGCAGGGCGAAATTGGCCAGAGCAATGGCCAGCTGGGTTCGGATCAGTTTTGGGCCGTCCTTGTACTGCTCGAACAACGAGACGAGGTTTTCCTTGAGCGACAACAATTGGTCGGCCGGCACCTGGTGCAGATCAAAGACGATTTTCGACCGCAGCGTCTGGGCACAGAAGAGCTTAGCCTCGGTGCTCTGCTCATTGGGCTGTAGGACCTCCAGACACACCTGCCACGCCTCGTCCTCCTTCTGGAACTCGCGCAGGTACTTGTCGGCCTGTTCTCGGCTCTTGGCGTCCGCGGTGGGCGCGTAGAATGTGTTGAGAGCCGCAATCAGATTTTGCGACATTGCGGGGGGGAGGAGTGTTTGGTGATGTTCTTGTAGATGTGTGTTTTAGTTGTGTGTTGAATTCACCATGCATACTTTGCTGCACGGGTAAGGGTAGGTAGGAGGCAGAGTGTTGTATTTAGGTGGTAGTGGAACTGAGGGTAGGGACGGTTATTTGGGTAGATATTGAAACGAAGACTTACTAATCGGTTTACTCGCATTGTCATCAGATGTAACATCAACTACTCTTGTACATCAGTCTCTTATTATTCTGCCCTACAGTCCTAAGGAGCCTTAACTGTATTGGGATCGTTGTCATGGTGACGATCTGACTAATCGAGGCAGAGGTAGGTTGAGGAGGTAGTTGGGGTTGGAATCGATTGTGTGAGTAGAACTGATTCTGCCATATGGAGGGGATTTTCTCTTTGACTGGGTTTTGACGCTTGTTTAGGTCTCCGTTTTGAAGCATTTTGAAGCCCACTTCGAAGCCCATTTTGAAGCCTCTACACAGCTCTTGGTGTAGCGATGGGCAGCATTTCAAACGGTCAATTTTCAACATACATATTGATACAAAAGAAAAAGCATTGCACTTAAACAGCGTCCAATATTCTTCAGTTCTGTTCCCTAACGTTTGTGGTATCAATAGCACCCCCTTTAAGACACTCCTTTTCTCGCCCTCTCCACTACCAACAAAGTCACATGACTTAAACTCTCAGATTTCATGCACTGATTTTGGCCACTCTAAAAAACATCATCGTGAGCGAAGACCATCAGCAGCATACACAACCAACAATGTCCGATAGATTACAACAGCGAGTGGTGAGTATTGACGAATCCAACGGAAACACCGGTCACGTGACCCCGACTAACACAGATGCTCGTGCCTATCAAGGTACTGTTCAAGTTTCTGCAGTTGCATGCCACGGTCCAGGTGTGGCTGTTTGAACAGAGCGACACGCGAATCCAGGGCACTCTGGTGGGCTTTGACGAGTTCATGAACGTGGTTCTCGAAGACGCCGTGCAGATTACCGGCGACAAGGAGCGCAAGATTGGCAAGATCATGTTGAAGGGTGACAACATCACTCTTATTAGTAACATGAGCTAGTGGGGGTGAGAAGGGGGTCGTGAACGACGGAGCGATTGAAGTGAACGATCTCTTCAGTTTAGACACCGCCACATACCGCTAGTCACCACCAGCCTGACCAAAAACAGCCTCTGGCCAATGAGCAAGGAGAGAACGAACGACGAACGACGAACGACGAACGACGATCCTCTCCGCTCAGCCGTATTTATTGACGTCGACGGCAGACGCATTCTATGTATTCTAGTAAATGATTTTGCATGATGGAGGAGTGGGTGAGAAAGGTGGTTTTCCCTCAGTCAGTACAATATTAGTTTAGTAAGCAAGGGCGATGGTGTAGAGCAATCAGACAAGAATGTCACCACAGACCTCACAGTACAGCAACGGTTTCGTAAGTGCAAGTTCAGATTGGGCACGATGAATCGATTGGTCCCCTTGGATTTCGTGCAGGTGTCCTGGAAGGTGCGTTGAGTGGACCCACACTTGCGATGGAACCAGGGGATGGCTATAAGAACGAGTGCTTATATTTCATGCGGGTATGTGCAAGCTGGAGATGGGCAGTCACTATTTCCCAAAGGGAAAATGGCACCATCGGTTTTGTCAATGTCGTCAGATTCACGAAATAAGATCACCTGCCAGAAGCTCTACTTATAATATATTGACCCTACTTAACCGTCATAACACATCCTTAAAGTGTGTTTCTCAGGGCACCTTCAAAACGAGAAATAGACCCACACACAAGACCATACTATGACATATTTCTCATCAATTAATTCGCCTGTTCATCCTACGTCTCTCGCTCACCTGTTCTTCCAGATGACTAATCAAACTAAGTTGTGTTGCATTATCGATCTCCCCCTCCTGTACGACGCCGTAGCTACTGTCTCCGCACCATGTGGACGATACCGGAACTCAACAACTCGCTCCGTCCGGTTCTGTTTGACAATGAAAGCGACGTGATAGTCACGGATCACGTGGGTCTCTACGAGAACAAGCAAAAGGTGCCCAACTTCCAGAACGGCCGTGTCTATCTCACCTCCGAACGACTCATCTATGTCGACAAAAACTCGCCCAAGAAATTCACCATTAGCATTCCCCTCAAGGTCATCAGTGAGGTGGAGCACTCGGGAGGCTTCTACTTGAAAACGTCGCCAAAGATCACGTGTCTTTTGAAACCGGAAGATACCTCCTCTTCAAAAGACTCCTCTGTTCATCATGCGGTCGATACAACCTGGATCTGCAAGATTTGCTTCATGTCCAACAGTCTCAAGAGCTGGAGAGAGGGCAATGAGATCCCCAAATGCAGCATGTGTGGAGTCAAGCCATCGATAGACGTGATTGACGAGGCCGTCAAGGCTACCAATGATAGTAGCAAGATGACTAAGAAGAAGGCGACGGTGGAAACCAATGAATGTCCTCGTTGCACGTTCAAGAACCACCCTTCCATGCTCAATTGCGAAATGTGCGGAGCCGTCATCAAAGCAATTCAGGCCCAAACAGTCAGATGTCTCATTCCTAACAACGCGCCAATCGTGGCCTTTCGTCTTTCTTTCAGAAAAGGAGGCGACAAGCTGTTTCTCGAGAAACTCACCTCATGCATCAATAAAGAGGCCGTTTCACGAACATCCGAAGGATCCAGAGACTCCAAGGAAAACTCCAGAGACACCTCCGTCACTCCTGGACTCTCGGGCTTGCAACTATCGGGCCAACAACGCCTGTCTGCCAACGACTCGCTCATGGAATCGGCTTTGGTGGACTTACAAGCCCTCATGACCCAGGGAAAACAAGTGTTGACGCTGGCAAGGTCGTTCCAATCGCTCATCGAGGCCGAGGGAGGCTCTTCTACGACCATCACCGTCTCGTCGTCCTTTGACGCTGCAGACTCTCTCTCAGAAGACGTCTTTTACCAGGAACTGTCCAGAGACCTATCTGAGTTTCTACACAGCGGGGTTCTCGACAAGGAGGGAGGAATCATCAGTCTATTCGACCTCTACGCCGTCTACAACAGATCACGAGGCTACTCTCTGGTGTCGCCTAACGACCTGTACAAAGCATGTGCTCAGATGGAGAGTCTGGGACTGCCTGTGAAAATGCGACGGTACAAGAACGGCTTTCTGGCTGTGCAAGAGAAGTTCAAAACCAACGATGCGCTTACTAAACAGCTCATCTCCTGGATCAAATCCACCGACGCGTCCAACACAAAGGGAGTGTCGACTCTGGGGGTCTGTTCCAAGTTCAAATGGAGCGTGGGGGTCGCCGAGGAGGAACTACAGTACGCCGAAGAAAAGGGGCTTCTCTGTAGAGATGAGCATGTCACTGGCCTGCGATATTTCGTCAACGTCATGACGTAGACTAGACGAAGAACAATGTATTTATTTATAGAGCAAATCTGGTCTATTCGTACCCAGACCTGTCTTACTACGTACAAGTAGGGCTACACTTCTTCTCGTGTTACGTTAAGCTATAAATAATCCGCCCGCCGTCACTCGGGGTAGTTCTGCCGAAGAACAGGCTCGGAATGAACCACGGGAGGTGGGAGAGAGGGGGCAGGCGTGAGCATGCTGAGCCCAGAGCCAGGTTGCGTGTGTGCCTGATGGTGGTGACCAGAGGTATGCGTGGGAGAGTGGGATTGCGGAGAAGGTGAGGGCGACGAGCCGGGCGTCACAGTGGGCTGGAGCGACGAAATCGCCTTGATGACGAATTCCTTCTCGTCGTCGTCCTTCTTGTCCGTCTCCAGGTTGGTGAGAAACGCAATGAGCTTGGTCTTGTTTTTGAGCAGCACGTCTGCCACGGGGCGCGGCTTTTTGGGGTTGGCCGCAAACAGCTTGAAGATGTTGAACGCCTCGATGACAATGTTTTTGCTCTTGTCCTTCAGCAGCATCATGATGAGCTTGAGATTCTCCACCTCGTTGACGTAGGTCGTCATGAACGGGTAGTTGGCCCGCTGCCGGATCAGCTGGCCCATGAGCTTGAGCGACTGGCGTCGGGTCACGTAGTTGGAGCTCTGCATGAGCTTGTTGATGTTGGCGATGAACTTTTCCTTGTTGGCGGCCAAAAACTCGCCGGCCGCCTGCTGGTGCACCGTGACAATATCCGACAGCGAGCCAAACGCGTCGGTGGCGTTCTGGAAGATCTGGTGGTCCACGTACTCGAAGAACTTCCACAGCTGGGGGCTCCAGATGATGATTTTCGACAGCTGCTCCCACTTGTTGCAGTCGCGCAGAATCTCGCCCGCCGTCAGCGCCGAGTCGTGGTTGTCGTACGAGAGAATGAGAATCTCAAAGATGCGCGGGTGCTGCGCCAGGTAGTCGACCGTGGGTGAGCGGTCGCCGACCCGCCGTCGCAGCAGCGTGTTGAAGATGAGCACCACGTCCTTGCGGGCGGCAAAGTCCAGGGCTCGCAGCGACGTGACCAGCTGCGTGAAGAGCTCTGTGTGATGCATTTCCGATGCCAGCGCCGCGACCAGGGCTGGTTGAGGGTCCTCGTCCTCGTCGCCCGTGAGAATGAGTTTCATCTGCTGCAGGTTTCGCGACACTTCCTCTGTGACCTTGCGCTTGTCGCCGCTGGGCGACTCGAGTTTGGGCAGCGCCTCGCTGAGCGCCCGCACCACGTCCTGTGGCGGTTTTTGTTTGTTTCGGTTGAACAGGAATGACATTGTGGGTGTTGCTAGATGTGTGTGGTGGTGTGTGTGTTGTGTTGCGTGTTGCAATGTGGTAAGGGGCTGTCAGGAGGTGCTCGTGACGAAGTGGCTCAGTCGTCAGTCGTTTGCGTCGTCCGTCTGTTTCGTCAGCCGTCTGTGTTCGTATTGTGTCGTCCGTACTGTGTCGTTTGTGTGTGCACTGACCTGTCTGTGTTACCAGTCTGTACACAGTCTCCTTTTGTACTCCGTGGTCAATCAATAAAGTGGCGTGGAGAAATGCCTCGGTAGTGAGATGACTGCTTTCCGTTTATGTCGATTCTTCGCCGGCCGTCTTTTCTGTGGAACGTTGTGTGGACAGCTCAATCCGCTCCGTTCGAGGTTGTCGGGGGAAACAGATCGTGGCTCTTACTGTAGTCTTGATGATGGTGTGTTTGGGTTCTTCCCAATCGGGACTTTCAACGTCTGATAAGGTTGCCTCCTCATGTGATGAGACATGTGGAGCGGTGGTTAGGGGTATAGTGATCAATAGCCACAGTATTGTACAGCGAATATATTGAGCCAGATACATAGGGTACGACACAACAGTCATCCACGTACCCGCTGACACCTCCCTCTTGTGCCCCCCACCGCCAAGCCCTCAATTGTCTCACCTTGCAAAGTTGCAACCTAAGCTAAATAATTCCATACCGTCCGACCAGCTACTGTAAGCTGTATTGTGAGTGAGACTAGTGTACCGGTGTGGTAGTACCAACAGTACGTAGCCGGGGTGTGAAATCACAAGCCGGTCCAGTCACGTGTTCATACAAGCTGATTCGAGCACATGTTCACACTACTATCCAGTGCCCCATTGTGGCCCCAATCACACCTGCCCCAGTCGTCATTGCCCCAACTCTTAGGCTCGCATTGATTTTCTTTTTGCGGGTGGCACACGGGAGCCCACAAGGGAGAACCAGAAAGATCAGAATCAGCGCACTATTGTAGTCTGACACATTACCACGCTCAGTTCGTGAGACAGAGGGGCGGGGGCGAATGACAACCCACGTGACCTCACGTGACCGCACGTGACTGGAAGTTGCTCACTATTCTGTAATTGCCACCACCACACTCTTGCTCAAACTTCAAAGCTTCAGTCAAAAACGCCGATGCCGTTGGGGCTTGAAGTTTGGCAAGCGCTTGGTTCAGTTAGCGCAGGTAAATCCGATGCGGGGAATTTCTCTTAGTGTCAAAATGGACTGCCAAAACGGAGACGAAACGGACTGCCAAAACGGACAGCGAAACTGTGTCAGATATGCGGCGAGATGAGAGGCAGAAACTGGCATACTTTAAGACACTGGACTGTGGGGTGTTTGCTGTGGCAAAAGGTGAACACTGGTACTTTCTGGCAAACGGTGGCGAGAGGTGGTTGACGGGGGCGTTATGATAGTGTCAACACTGTTTACCAATCCGACATTTCCAAAATGAGGTGTTTTGGTTGACCCAGATAACTAAAAGAGAAGTAATAGTTGGTAGTTACTTCAACTACAGTACGCGGATTACGGTTCAGATATTTGTCAGCCGCCCAAAACACATTCCAGCGGAACAACATTTGCCGGATTTAGACGCTTTTATGGGCGTTTCCACCAAGCCAAGAGATGGCGAATTTCCTCGTGACTGGACGTGCTTGTATTTGCGCCGGTACTTGGCTCGTTCTTCCACCATAAAATGTCACTAAAGTTGAACACAGGCAAACTCTGCCATGGTGACAACTGAGACATGATCTTCGATGTATATACAAATGAGCAGAAGTATGTACCGGTCACATCGTACAAAGCAGATACAAGTCTTGCATTACAAGTCTCGCACAAGACTCGCAATTAGTCACTCCCGCATAACCACACGATATCACTTGCTTTGATTGCACTCGCTAAACCCCTCTTCTCTCTACCCCTTGCTTCCTTGGTGATAAGCGAAGGAGAAGGGAGCTATACGTTGGGTGGAGCTGTGTAGGGGGTGACTAAATGGTTGGAGGAAGAGGTAAGAGTGAAGCTACAAGTAACGGTACAGATGCTGATGATAGTATGTACGACTACAGTTTAAGAGCAACATATATATGGTCGTCACACACCCTCACACGGCTGGAATGTTTAATCAAAGACTCACGCCTATCTATTTGTAGCTAGCCATATTATTTCAATTTCAACCCTTCATCTTGGCCGACGTCTATTGCCTCCCCCTAATTGACGTTATGATGCAGCGTGAAATTTAAACGTGAAATTTAAATGACCGGCAAAACCAAAAACCGATTTGGGTCCGATTAGAGAACCATTTTAGAGGCTCCAAACAAGACCAATGCCGATGCGGGACACGGCTGCTCTATTATTCAACCGTCAGCTGCCAGCCAAACGTGACCCAGCCCACCTTTACCCCCAACAGTGCTCGTTTCTGTGGCCAGATACTAAACCGCTCTAAACCATGAGACACGCTAACACGCTTTATTATTTAGCCCTTCCGAGCATAACATGACACACGAGTGAGTTGGCGAGTTACGAGTTTACGATACTTGGCAGATTGGTTGTTCTGATAGAAATTGCACCAATCGCTTTGCACCAATCTACTGGCCGTATGTACTGCAACCAGCTTGTTCCCTCACAGTATACTCACTCTGAAACAAGGGGTGCAGTCGTATCTCTTGTCCACGCAGCTCTACCTCTAAGCAGTAGGTGCAAGAGAAGCTTATTTTTCTCAGGGGCACATGAACAAACCAAAACCTATAGATTCGCGCCCGTTTTCAACGTGTTCTGTTGGAAGCACTTTTGGAGAACCACTTCGACTCACCAGCACGTCCTACAACTTCTTACCATCCCACACCTGCCCCCCTCACCAACAAAACACCAAAACACGCGCTAGTTAGGTTGGTCGATCCTTGCAGGGGATACAACGTCTATACCAAAGTCTCCGTTATCTCCAGTCGCTCCTTTACCAAATCTTCACCAAATCTTCACCAAATCTTCACCACATCTTCACAATGGGCCTCTTCAAAAAGTTCTTTTCCGGCCAACTGTTCCACGAACGCAAGGTGGACAAACCTCCGGTGCTACAAGTCCACCTCTCACTACCCAGAGTACCTCTGGGGGACATTCAGGGCGAACTCAACGTGGTGGCAGACAAGTACAGTCCACCAGATGAAAGTCTTCTGACAGACGAGCAGCTGTCCAAAACGTGTTCGGCTAAAACGCTCGGCCAAAACAACGACTCGCTGCTGGATCTACACGAAGCCGAGCTCAAGAAACAGGCCATGGAGCTTTACAACGACTCGAAACAGGAGCTGGCGCCGTTTCTGGGCGCCGAAGAACGGGCTGGACTGCGCCACCACTACTTCCGCTGCTTCGAGTTCCAAAACGTCGGCATTCTGGGCTCGCTACGCCAGGTGTGCGACAAGCTGTACATGAAGGCCGAGTCGCAACATCTGGACCGGATCATTGACTCGTTTTCCGAGCGCTGGGTTGAGTGCAACCCCAAACACGCCTACAAGTCCGTGTCGCACGTCTACACGCTGTCGTACTCCATCATGCTGCTCAACACCGACATGTGCTGTTCGGACGAGCGAGACCGGATGAGCCGGACCAAGTACGTGCAAACGACCTTCCGAGCGATCGTGTCGCTCACGAACGGCTCCGATAAAGAGTGGCAGGACGGGATCGTCACTCTGCTGCGAAATATTTATAACTCTCTCCACGAGACTCCTCTGAGGTTGGCGTCTGTCCAGAGCAATCAGCTTTTGACCGCCGAAAAACACAACGGCATCGGCAACAACCACCCCATCCAAAGACGAGTATCGATCTCTTCGTTGCGCGACAGAAACACAGACAATGACGCTGCGTCGGTCGTCTCAAAGCTCTCCCACCGCTCCTCGTGGTACCAGAAGAGCAGCTATGCTCCCTCGCTCGACTCCATGGACTCGTCTCTTGGAGGAGGCTCTGTGGGCTTTTCGTCAGCCCTTTGGAACGCGGTCATTCGCGAAGAATACGCCAACTCAGACGGAGTGACAGACACGGAGGTTTCCATGACTGCCGAAGAGGATCTGCCCGAGTTCAACGAGGTGTCGACCCTGGAGCTGTTTGGACCTCCCTGGGCGAAGGAGGGCCTGCTGAAGCTCGTGTCGGGTGGCCGAAAGAGCCGCAGCAGCAAACGACGCTCTTCCAAGGACCAGGTGTTTGTCGTGGTTCAACGAGGATACCTCAAGGTGTTCCGGTTCGAAAACCGCTCGTCTTCGGCCCAGTCTCAACACTCAGGAGGACGATCGGCGTCTCTGGGATCTGGCAACTGGATGGCCAATGCCACGCTCATTTCCAACGTGATTCTGGTGCACACCACGGCCCAGATCACCGTCAACTCGTGCTTCTCGCTGACCCTGCCCAACGGAAGCCAGGTGACATTTCAGGCGGGCACCAACGACATTGCCAAAGAGTACGTGTACACGTGCAACTACTGGGCCGCCCGCGTGAGCCTGGCACTCCCAGAAGAGCTCGTCACCAGCTCAGAGTACGGCTGGGAACGGCCCCTCAAGCTGTACGACGAAGCCCAGCCCAAATACCTGTCTGCCGTCAACCACAACACGGTGGTTGTCCACGCCACCAGTATCACGCTCAAGGACTGGGAGCCGCCCGTCGCGTCCACCGTCAAGAGCACGCTCGACGAAGAGGACCAGCTGTACTCGTTTCAGCAACACCTGCAGACGGTCGAACAACAGCTCGAGGTCCACAGCAAGCTCAAGCAACGGCTGACGTTCATCTACCCTTCATACGCCCCCGTGACGCTGAGAGTCATGGGCAACTGGCAGCGCAAAAACACCCATCTGCTCAACGAGGTGGTCAAGTTCAAGCTGTACGTGGGAGTGCTGAGCCAGGCTGTGAGCGACGGGCTCAAGTGCCAGAGCCCCAACGTGACCATTAATGAGGAGACCTGAGTCACTGTACTTTTACCATGTATTTATTCACTAACCAACATGACCGCGTTATATATACGTACTTTTTTTGTAGCAAACAACTTTTGGCGTGTCATAGCCGTGTAATAGGCGCCACAGGCATGCCACAGACATCCAGCTATCTCGCTCTACAGTGGTGCTACAACGACGAGAGTTGTAACAGTGTGCTCTCCTCGTCAAGGGCTACGCAGTGGTGTAAAGATCGGGGGGTTTGGGCCGTCACGAACAGGAAGACATGTGGTGATCGTAGCTTCCAAATTCCCCACGCAAATCCGTCTGCTCAAATTGACTGCCCGAATCTGACTGACCACATTGCCTCTTCTGATTCAGATGGGAAATACAACATTGCCAATAGTGGTTCTACCAACACGAGATTTCCACCATTGGAAAGCCCTCATCGTTAGGAGTACAACCGTGTCAGTCTCATGTCTAGCATACTACTACTGAAGCTTCAACACGCGAATTGTTGCCACTCGCTGAATATTGCCTCGAGTTGGAGTATTTAAGCTTGAAGCTGGTACTGGTACTGGTACTCGTCGAGCTGTCCGAAATAAAAAAGTCTCCATACAAATTCTTGTAATCTACAAGTAACTTGTTGTTATGGTCTACAGTACAGTACTGTAGCTGAGTTGAAATTTCTCGAGTATCAAATAAGGTGTCCCGACTACGGAGGCTACTTGTAGAAGATAGGGGAGTGACAAATCTCGAGATACTGTGTCTCTCATTCAAGAGGCAAGAGATAATTGTATTGAAATACTTGTCGAAGAAGGGATTACTAAACTGTGGCCACAGTACAATCACCGTATATACCGGTATGTTAAACACTACAGACAGACGACTGTAAATGCCTTCATCAACGGACACCGTCCAGCGTTTACCATAGTCACGATACAATTCAGCACTGTACTGGTACAGTACAACACACCAGCCGTTATCTCCACCCACCTATACTGCAACAATTCATTTTATATATATTCTAGGCACAGATCAGACGTGCTATCCTTGTGCTTCGAGGTCAGAAAAGAGACACTACCTGGTCTCCGCGCTACTCGCTTCGCTCGTAGTGCTTCGCTTGTAGTGCTTCGCTTATAGTTACTCAACCCGTTCAACTGTTCGCTTCGCTCACAGTTAAACGACCTTCGACCACCCCTTGTACTCATCCTTTCCATACTGGATATCTCCAATCCATTCGTTGACCGTCTCGGTCAGCTTTCCAGCCTCCTTACCCGGCTGCAGAGGAATGTTGATGGTCTTCTCTCCCCATCCAATCTCCTTGATGGGAGAAACCACAGCAGCAGTACCAGCTCCAAAGGCCTCGACGAGCTCGCCCTTCTCGGCAGCCTCAGCAACCTCAGAAATAGTGCAGTATCGCTCGGAGACGATCCAGTCAGTAGAGGGAAGACGTTCTCGAGCCAGCTCCAAAATGGAGTCTCGGGTGACTCCCTCGAGAATGGTGCCGTCCAGGGGAGCCGTCACCAGCTCCTTCTTGCCGTCCCGCTCAAACACAAAGAAGGCGTTCATGGTGCCGACCTCGGTGATGTTGCCCTCGTCTCCAAACAGCCACAGGTTCTGCTGGTAGCCTCGAGAGGCAGCCTCCTGCTGGGGCTTGATGCAGGGGGCGTAGTTGGCGCCCAGCTTCTTGTTTCCGACTCCTCCGGGCCAGGCTCGAACGGCGTAGTCGGTGGCCTCCAGCTTGACGGCCTTGAAGCCGGTAGGGTAGTAGGGGCCCACGGGCGATGCAATCACGTAGAAGAGCGCCTTGTCGGGGGTGCCCACGCCCAGAGCGGCGGTGGTTCCGATCAGAGAGGGCCGCAGGTACATGGAGTAGCCTCGTCCCTCGGGGATCCAGGCTGAGTCCAGCTTGGCCAATTGACCAATGAGCTTGGCGGCCTCGGCGCCGTCAAACTCGGGCAGACAAATTCGCTCGGCCGACGTGTTCATTCGGTGCATGTTCTTGTCGACTCGGAACAGTCGCACGTTGCCTGCCTCGTCTTTGTAGGCCTTGAGACCCTCGAAACACTCAAAGGCGTAGTGCAGCACGACAGCTGAGGGGTCCAGCTCCAGAGGACCGTAGGGAGCGATCTGGGGAGCGGCCCAGCCGTCCTTGGCGGTCCACTCGACCGTGAGCATGTGATCCGTGAAGGTGTGGCCGAAAATGAGATCTTTGGGGGCCTGTTTTTCTTTGGGCGACGTGGTCTTGGTGATCTGGAGCTTGGACGCGTCCATTCCGGCACCCAGACGCATCGACGAGGTGCTGAAGCCACGCGACAGGCGTGACAGGGTTCTCAGGTTGTTTCGAAGCATGGTGGTGAGGTGGTGAGTGAGTAAAACAGTAGCTTCTAGGTGGTGAATGTACTCATGCTCACTTTGTCGATAGCCGGAATTTAGGGTTGGGGATTAGAGATCGGGGCGATATCGGCGTTTTTGTTGTAGAAGGTGGTACAGGGGTGGTAAGAAGGGGGAGGGAAGGGTATCGGGGTGATTGGGGGTGGTCACGTGATATGGCAACTTTTCTAGTCCAAATCACGTGTCTTGAATGCCCTCTAAGACGACTTATCAGCTTCACCTCTTTTCCCAAAACTCCGCTAAGAGTTTATGCAACCCCTCAACGTGGTGCAGTCTTGACTGGGGTAACATTTTGCGAAAAAATTAAACAAATAAAAAAATACGTGAAAAAGTCAAACAACGAAAAATGCGGTGCAAGTGGTACAAATGGCTAACAGCCACGTGACCCGATTCAAGTCAATGGTAGTGGAACGCCATTGACTCGTGTATGAACTTGTTGAGGGTGTTGACACCACCAGCCTAAGTCTGCCTGAATTGACTCATTGCCAAACTGACTCATTGTCATGCTACAGAATAACGACTTGAAGCTGTACAAATATGGACTGTATGGACATACGGCAACCGACGGTGGCTTGCTGCGGCGTGCCTGTAATATGGGCAAGAAATGGGTATCGGAGGAGTAGGATGGTCGGCTTTGGAGTCAGCAAGGGGTGATTTGAGTGAGTTATTGTTGGGTGTGCTCAAGTGAGAATTCGAGTGTGTGGGATTTTAAGAGTTGTCAGGGAAAGATGACAGAAAACATGAACAAGTATGATATCAGTTTGCTCGCATTGATCTCTTAATTCTAATGGTGCTGTTGGAATAACGGTAGCCAGACTGGATCATGACTTTCTCGGGGTGTGCTTAGACAGTAGAGGTAGCGTGGTAGGTGGAGGTAGCACCTCAAGTGAGCTGATCCGAGAGATTGAAACGGATTCATACTGAACGAGCAAAGACAGCTTTGGCACCCCATGACAATAATAGCACAATTGGTTATGGGAACTTTGGTGGGACAGAGCACTGCTTTGGTTGAGGTCGTTGGGACTTTGTTGGGACTTTGTTGGGGCTTTTGTTGATATGAAAGTTCCTTTAAGAGTGCTTCTCCATGGTTCCCGTTAATTACTGTGGTTCATTGAGCAGAGAACAAGTGAGAAAACCAACTCGAGTATCAGCTCGCATCAACTCGCATCAACTCGCACCAACTCGCACCAGCTCACAGTGTCTCGCATCAGTTCGCTAGCTCCAACCTCAAATACCTCACTAGCCCCGATAGCCCAAGAAGCCGACTCAGGCTAACCCAGTCTCACCGCCCTCAATCTGGAAAGTTCAAACAGCTGACAGTGTTTCAGGTGGAGTGGCGGTGGAATGGCGGGGGGCAGGCGTGTATTCTTGGTGAGCACGAATATGGTGTCTGAAATTGGCGGTGGTGTAGTGTTTTGGTGAGTACCTGTTCGGGGCTTGAGAAATTTACCAGAGTGGCAGAGTGGAGACTATTGCGGATGTGGAAGGTGGACTTTAGAACGTGTGAACGGTTGGTAAGACATCAAATATCGACTGTTGATGCCCCAAATTATTATCGCTTGCCTTCATCGTACATACGATATTGTACCAGGCAGTCTGTCAGCTTGTCTTGACCCACTTTTCGTTTCTCATTCTGGTGGCCGCTTTTTCACTTTACGTTTGTCGTCTTTTTTCCATCTCTGTCGATCGAATGGATGTAGCAGCCAGAGAGTGGTAGAGGCGGAGACACAGACATAGGCGGCAGTTGGTATGAGTTGTTAAGCATACGGTATCTGTTGGCCTTCCTTGTCTACAAACGCCATCATTAGCAGATATTCACCCCGTACGACACGTCCAAATCACGCGTTGGTTCCATGCATACTCCCTGCGTCAGCTCTCTGTTTGACTTGCCAATATATGCAACGCCAAACTGAGTTTGTCTGCAATGGCCCACCACAGCCCGATCCCAGATATATATGAGAGGGGGAGGTACGGAGTGATTGAACATTTCGCAACAGCATCACACAAACAACTAACGACACAAACACAAGCACAACCAACGACACAATCGACTAGTCACACACACAAACAAGTCACACAAACACAACCACAGCCACCCCAACCACCACCATGAGCATCTGCCTAAACCCCCCTAGTCTTACCTCTTCGACCTCACACACGACCTCGCACACTTCACACTCCCACAACCAAATGTCGCTGGACTTGTCGCTGTCTATGGACTTTTTGAAACTCGTGCTGGAAGAGAAGAAGCGACGTGGCGCGTTGAAAAAGGAGAAGGGAGTAAAGAAGGTGAAGAAGAGTGTGAGGTTTGTTGTGTAACACGAGGGTGTAGCCTGAGTGTACACGAGTTGAGCGGCAGATTTGACCAACCATCTCATCACGACACACGACATTACTTATTCCCTTACTCCTACTCCATACTCTCTTCTCCCCTCCAGTTATGACTACGCATTACCAGTTATGGCTGTCGCCTTGTACGACCCTACCAACGCATTCCTGACGACATACCTGATGCAACTGATGCAACACGTTTGCTCAGCGTCACGTGGCTCGTCGCACTCCCCACATGGCCTCATTCATCAATGAACATCCTTCACATCCATCATCTGTTACGTGACCAACCTCACATCCGCCGTCCGTCACGTGACCAAACCAACTCCCCACTCACCATCTTGCATACTCAATCTATTTATTTTATCGTACGTTACGTTCCCCAGTATCAACTGATCTAACGCTTTTCGACTTTTTTGACGCTTTTTACGCATATTTCGCGCTTGCCCCATTGTCCTGTAGAATATGTGGTGCAATGCCCTGATCTCCAACGCCTCGGTATTGTCTCGCCCATTGTAATGTTAAAATAAAATGTGATCTTTAAAATATGATTTTTGAATTGAGATTTTTAAACGTCAGATTTTATCATACGATGGTGCAAACGATACGTTTAGAGTAGCTCAAAAAGGCACAAAATTGATTCAAGTCCCCCTTCTAGCTCAGGAAACCAAAAGTGACTGTTATTTCTACAAGTAGCATCCTTACAGTCAGTCTCTTTTTCTTTTTTTATTTGCTGTTCCGATCCAATTGCTCTCTTCCCTAAACGCCAAGTAAAGTTCACTGTTCGAGACGGTTCCACTCATGCAGGGCTGTGCATTGGAGGGTCCTGTGGAATGCGCAAATGTAGTCCAGTTGCGCGGTAGTTGGATTTTTGGTAGGCAGTCATTCCATTTGACCATGTGATGGAAATTCCGGGCAAGCAAGAGCGTTATAGACGGTTCTGGTAGACAGCAAAGAGCCGAGGTATACAAGATGGGATATTGCACCTTAACTAAATTAGAGTTGGAGGACGATTTTTCAACTAATGCCAAGTAGCAGCGGTGATAAGTGTCAACGCGAGTGGACTTCACGATAGATTGTTCACGGCCAGTAAAGACAGCACAAATCGATTGTGACAAAGTCGCTCGACTGCATCTATCTCCACTCACCATTATCCCATACATGTCACCATCTGACCGCTGAAGATTTAATCTCGCCCTGATCGTCCTTTTTCTGCTGGCGTCCTCCCTGCGCAAGATCGACGTCAGCAACCAACGTCTGAGACACAGAGACGACCTCCTTGCGTGTCTCACCGAGAGGGAGATCGTGAGATGAGCAACTGGAGGGTCGCAACTGAGTGCAAGGGAGGAAGCCAGTTATGAGAGCAGAAGGCATAGATGAGCGTTATGGTGTATGTCAAGGGTGGGGATTACGGTATCAATCGAATCAGCGAAAAATCCTGAATCTATTGATGTAGATTTTGACCACTGAAGGAATGACCCAAGTGGATGATGAGACCAAGGCGCTTGACTGCTTGTTTCAATGCCGTTTGTGTGATAGGAATCACCACAACAAAATACTGCAAAGTGACCAAGTTAGACCACAGAACGAACAAGCCGGGTCACGTGATCAGGAACCTGCCAAGAACCACCAGAAATGCTTTTCTTGGAATTTCAGTCCGTTTTGGTCCACCTATCAGCCTTCTCAGATCAGTAGCAGATCCTCACCCAGAACACAAAAGCTAAGTAAATACTCAACTAAAATGGTAACTATTCTCCAACTAAAGCCAACTAATCCGGGATAACTGAGCACATTTGAGTGATAGCCAATATAGTCAAAACTAGCGGAAAGAAATCCTCGAAAATTGCCAAATCATCACCATTCTGCAAAAATAATTACCAAAATTTTCACTTATTTCTTAAAAAACCACCACACCAACTTCCACACAACCCCACAAAAACACACCTCTCAAATGCTCACTTTAAATCATCACCATCCATTACACCACACAACATGTCCAAACCAGCAAAACAACAACTACGGAAACTCATAGCTCAACGGCTTGCTGACGTTAGCAAAGAAAGCATTCGGCGGCAGTCACGTGACACGGCAGCGACGCTCCGCTCGCTTCAAGAGTACAAATCGGCCCAGAATGTCGCTTTTTACATGAACATGGACCAGGGAGAACTGGAGACTATGGAAATGATCCGAAACGCGTTTGAAGACAAGAAACGCGTGTTTCTGCCACGAATTGAGAAGCTTACCGATCTAACCGACAAGATCCATGCTGCACAGAAATCCGAGCTCAGAATGCTCGAAATTGTCGATTTCAAAGAAGCCCAGAACTTGCTGCCAAGAGGACCTTACAAACTGAAAGAACCGAGCAAGGAAGCAAAGGATGTGCTTGAGGTGGGTGGACTGGGGCTCATTGTGCTTCCGGGAGTGGCCATGACCGCTCAATGTGCCAGATTGGGCCATGGAGTGGGCTTTTACGATGTATACATTCACAAACATGAAAAGCTGCTAGGAGTGCCCAAACTCGTGGGCGTTTGTCTCAAGGAGCAGCTGGTAGAGGAGCTGCCGTTGGAGGAGCATGACAGATTGCTGGATGTGGTAGTTTCCGGCCAGGGGGTGTACAAAAAGGGGGGTTGTAAATAGTTGAGCCGTTAGTTCATACTTTTTTAGCTGGTTGAGGAATAATTAACAAGACTTAACGAGCTTAGTTAGTTAGATGTTAACGAAGAAAACAGAACATGAGGGAAGCATGGGAACGATTCTAGAAGTTAGAAATTCGAGATGGAACCTGAAACTGACGTTAAAAACATCCAAACTTCTATGATAGTTCACGACACATTCCGATGAAGCTTACCTTCTCAAATTACGTAATCGTTGGCGTTCACTCCAACCCACCCAATACTAACGCTAGAAAGAAACTAACACCACTAATGGATTCTCCAAGCTCTCATCGTCATTTCTATACCAATCTTGGTGTTTCCAAGTCCACTTTTAGCAGTTTGAGAACAACCATCTCTGTTACAAAAACAAACTTAAATAAACTATTAAATAAATGTAAATCAATGAATAATTACCACCAGTCGTTCTCCAGCTTCAATATCACGTCTACATTGCTTCTTAAAAGCACCCCTGATGCTACATCAATATCTCGTCATTGATAAGCTTATGAGAGATGGTATTGGCTGAGTTTATAGCTACAGTGAGGAAGGGCAGTAGTAGAAAAGAACCCAGACAACATTTCAAGAGCACAAATAATAGGTGTGTTTGTGTCACCAAAGTCGGTCTGTAACACCAGACTCTCCCTTATGGACTGGAGACGTTTAGACCATGATATTGATAGAGCTCAGTCACCGACAATAAGATTAGCAGTGTCAGTTCAAATCAATGTTACACCGTTTGTGCATGTGATGCCGTTGCCTGATGGAAGATCGTTGAATGGGGTATGGAGGGTGATAATTCGAGTAAATTAGTGAAAATATAGAAACATTAAACAGTAGAAAGACCACAGTTAGGGCCTCAACACCATACCAAAATCTCACAGACACGACCGTTCCTTTCCTAGTTCACCCCTTGCAATGTCGCAATGAACGGCGCTGTGGATCCTCAGGTCGGCAGAGGTTAAACGTGGGGGTCAGCAGGGGGTCGATTTGGGTGTAGATGAGGCATCAAAAAATTGAAAATATCACTGTAATCCTCAAGACGAGATGAATGCAACTGTGTAGCTGTAAATTTAATATGACCAGTATTGGTCGCTTGAGAGACCCGCCTTTATCCCGTGGCTTCACGCTAACTTGAGACTCTAACCATGCACGATAATGCACTCATGGTGGGCACTAGCAGAGGGACTGTAGAGTAGTACACTGAGGTGGTCTATGAGACTGATTTTACTCTGAATCCGGACTAAACCGTCGGTGTAACTGTCGAACCAGTTTTTGGCCTCATCGCCTCCCTGGAACACCTCTAAAACACTCCCCATCTCATGTCTCAAATCACATTTTTCAAGAAGTATAAAAGTTTCAAGGATCGACATTGGCATTAGATATGCCTCCACCAATTCATTCGAGAGCCGTTTAAACCCCTCCAAACCAATGGTATATATAGATCTGGCTCCTTTTGAGCTGGAATCGAACTCGAATTAGATTCAAAGATGAAATTCTCGCTTCTGACATTGACTACACTCTGTGCCTTTTCTCTGGCAGCACCTACAGCCAAGAAAAGTCTCAAGATCGACTTCCACAAACAGCTGGCCGATAAGGGCACTACTTCCGAAGACCCCAATCAGCTGGGCGGAGACCAGGGCAAAATCCCCCATGAGGTGGAGCTTACAAATCACGTGGTGTATTATCTGGCTGAAGTGGCTTTGGGTACTCCCCCTCAAAAGTTCCAGATCGATATCGACACGGGCTCTTCGGATCTGTGGGTCAAGGCCGACGGATCACCCGGTGCTTACTCCAGAAACGCCTCTTCTACCTGGTCTCATTATGCAGACGACTTTTCCATCTTTTACGGCGACCAAACGTCAGCTTCTGGAGATTGGGCTACCGAGACTCTGGGGTTTGCAGAAGCTCAGATCCCCAAGTTCATCTTTGGAGAAGCCACTACGGCATCTTCTCAGCAAGTCTTTGGTATCGGTTACCCTGGTAACGAGGCCTCTACTCATCAGCAGCAGAAGCCCTTCACTTACGACAACTTCCCCATTCGTCTGGCTAAGGAAGGGTTTGTGAACACCCCGGCTTATTCTCTGTATCTGAACGACTACGCTTCCAAGACTGGATCTGTTCTTTTTGGAGCTGTGGACAAGTCTAAGATAGACGGCTCTCTAATTGTTCTGCCTACTATCAAAGATAACACAGCAGATAGTAAGCCCAAAGAGTTTCTGGTGACTCTGAACTCCATCGATATCGAGGTCAATGGAACAACCACCAACGTTCTAGACAAGACTCGTCACGTGCTTCTCGATTCAGGCACTTCTCTCACTTACCTGCCTCCTCAGACCACCAGAACCATTGCCCAAAAATTCGAGCTTCTACAGGTGCCAGGAGGCTGGGGGCTTACCAAGAAGCAAGTCGACGCTCTTCCAGACACTGCTACGCTCGACTACAATCTTCAGGGAGCTCATGTGAGAGTCAAAGTCAAGGATCTGTTCACTCCAGGAAAAAACTACCTTCATCAACAGCTGTACATCCAGTACAATGGAGCCAGAGAGGCCTTCTATCAGATTCTGATTGCCAATGGAGGAGATAGAGGCCCCGGAGGCAATGAACCGTTTGATACTGCCAAGTTCATTTTCGGAGACTCGTTTCTGAGATCGGCATATGTGGTTTACGATATTGGAGCAGACAAGATTGCCGTTGGACAAGCCAAGATTGGTGATGGAGCTGCTGAGGATCTGGCAGACATCCAGGCTGAGGATAAGGGCGGTATTCCTGATGCCACAGCTGCTTCCGATCCTGTTTGGACCAAAAATGATCCGATTGAAACCTCTGCGAATTACAATCCCCAGGTGTACCGTCTTTCCGCGTGATGGGGAGGGGAAAACGATCTCTTCAAATTGCCTCAGGACATTTGGAGCGCTGATTATGAGCTTGTGAGCTTCCCTTCTTGTCTCCACCACTTTTTATATTTATTCTCGATTTTCACTTCAAAAATTCCAAAAATTCAATAATTGCAATCAAATCCACTCAACATGTCTAAACCGTATAAATCAACCAGAAGCGTACCTGCAGCTCGTACCCTGGCACAATTCAACCCTTTGCTTTCGAAAATCTCTTGTTCTCGGCACTCACAGCTCGTTTTTTCCGCACTGATCCGGAAAGCAGTATTGTTCAAATTCAAGCTTTAAACACAATGCATATCTTATGTCCACCTTCTCCGACTCGCATTGGCTGGGATACAACACAAGCCATTAAAGTCGTGATTAAAAATAGTCTAAAAAGAAATTAAGCTGCTTAGTAAGATGTTAGTACATAGAAGAATAATCCCAACTCATTCAAGTCACGTGACTTCACTTTTGGATCCCCAAATCGCCCTCCTATTGCCCGATGAATAATCGGAAAATGGTGCATTATCCATCACCGATTTAAATCCGTCCAACCTTATTTACCAACCTTAATTAACCGCGCTGGTTAATCTGTATCCAGGAATATTTCGCGCTGATAAGCAATGTACCAGGTAGGAGGTGTATCGTAGCATAGTAAACCTCAGGACGGGTTATAAACTGGTCACGTGAGTAAAAACCTGATCACGTGATCGATGGACGTACGACCGGTCACGTGACCTACAAATAGGTCACGTGACCGGCCTTTAAAAAATACCGTAGACTACTCGTTACTGTAATTATCGGACACCGCTGCGCTGCACACTTCTGACGTGCAACTCAATTGTTCCAGAAGATTGTTGTGGCATGTAGAGGATGAGTCAGAGTGGATGTTGAGCTATTAAAAATTACGTGAGAGGTTAGTTGGCGGCTATCGTCCGTTTAGGTCACTTGTCTGTTCGTTCAGCAACATTTCTGGACCTGGATTAAGCCGTGTTATTAGCTATCTGATTATTTTCGCTTACCAAGAACCCCGACCTCCTACCGAGTTTAACCTATGATGATGAATTTAGGATGGTCTGTAGCGTGGTGAGTAAGCATCTGAAAGACGGGAAAATTTAAGGGTATGTTTAGACACGTGATATAATCAGTATCCAGCTTTTTCCAGCTCAAAAACCCCCTTCAATCGTTCAATATGAGCCCCCTACTCGTTATCATTCTCTCACTACTGCCGAGCTTATTCCTTGCCGGGTGAAACACGGATAAGTCTTTGTTCCAGGGCTGGTTCTTGGCTATGGAACAGTGTGCCAGCTCTCCTGCTCCATGCCGAGCAGTCCATGGACTTTTTTATCGCTCCTAGCAAAGAGCACAAAACCGCCTTCTTTGTTGGTCGACAGCCGGCATGAAACTACCGCCGAGTTTCTGTGTGTGGTAGGAGGGGGTTTGGTGGTTGATAAATGTGAGTAAATTGGGTTAAATTGTGAAAAATTCGACATACTCAAGATCAGCCGTGTGCGCAACTAATGATATAAAATACTCATTACAAATACTCCCCCTACACGTATATTTCTGCCCTCCCCCTCGCACCGCTAGAGCTTATCTGCAGCTAACAGTACAGGGACATCTGCAAGGCCGCTTGACCTTTAGTACAGCAGCATATCCCCACAACAGAAAAGGTCCAGCACAAAGTGGGGAATGGTCTAGCCGTTACGTCTTGTACACAGCACGAAAAGAAACCCGACGATAACCATTTTTCTCCTCGTCACCACACGCAACATGCAATGGCGCGCAAAACGGACCCCAACCGAAAAGTGATTCGTCGCAGTCGAGGAGGCTGTCACCGCTGTAAGGGCGCCAAAATCAAGTGCGACGAAACCAAGCCGACCTGTGCCAATTGCGACAAGGCCGGCGTGGCCTGCGACTACTCGCTCAAGCTCATGTGGGGCGGTCGTCAGAGCAAGCCCAAGGGTGGCGGAGAGGGGGTCATGAGTTTTGACACAGACACGAGCGGTACAACCACAGACTCGAATGCTGACTCTGCCTCTGGATTCGTAACTTACGACCCTACGGCTAAGAAGAAGAAACAACAGCCCAAAGCTGTGGCCCAGCAACCGCCAGCGAGTACGTCGCTCACCAACCATTACGTGTCCAAACGCATCCAGGACATTGATACCGTGTTTCAGGCCGCTCCGGCCCAGAAGAAGGTGAAGCTGGACAAGTTCATTATTAATAACGGACGGAGGAATTTGCCCCAGCAGCAGCAACAACAGCAGCAGCCAACCCATCTACATCCACCACAACTACATCCACCACAACTACCACCCCACTTACCACCCCCACAACTACCCCCACCCTACAACCATGCATCAATGTCGCCACCCAACTCGTTTCTGTCCACCTCGCCTCCGTTCCTATCAACCTCACCCCACGGAATCTACCAGAACCCCAACCTCAGCGTGAGCCATGGCTCCAACCTCGGCAACGGCATGATAGCCCACGACAGTCCGGACTCCACGGCCTCGCTGAGCTCCTACGGACCGGTGTCGCCCGCCGCAAACGCCCCCTGGAGTAGATCTCCTGTTCTGTCCACGTCTCCCTTTAGAAGTCCTGCCACAACAGCCCACAACACTCAGCCTGTTACCCGAACCACGGTCAAAGAGGAGACTCTGGATATGGAAATCGACTCAATCGACCAAATCGACTCAATCGACCAAATCAACCCATCGCCAATCGACCCGACCGACCCCTCGCCAATCAGCCTGGACTCCTTCTTTGGACCGGGGTTCGACGACCTCGACTTTTCACGTGACCTCGATATCGTCGAGGAAACGTACCCCGAGATGTCACGTGAGCGCGCACCGGCCTTCTACAGCGCGCTCATCAAGTCTGCCGGATCTCCCTTCTACGACGGAGCCCCCACCACCTCGTCCACGTCGTCAGGCTCCTCCGAAGATGACGACGACGACAGAGTCAACTCCATCCCTACTAACCCTCTGTTTGCTCCAGATCTGCTGCTGGAAATTCCCTTCTACAGAGACCTGTTCCAGTTCTACTTCCACCGAACGGCCAAGCTGCTGATTCCGACGCCCGAAATCTACTACAACAACCCGTTCATGACGATTCTGCCGCGAATCGCGCTGTCTACGCCGCACCTGTTGTCACTTCTCTTGGCCTACTCAGCGTCGCATCGAGCCAAGGTCCTGAAACAAGACATGCCCAGCGAAATGATTGGCAACCTCCTGGGCCGCACGTTCAAGGGCCTGTCCGTGTGTCTGGAGGACAAGAAGGAGGCCATGAGCGACTCCACGCTCGCCACGGCCATCATGCTGTGTTCGTTTGAGATTCTCAGCGAAACTGGAGCCAGCAGCTGGAAAACGCATTTGCACGGAGCCCGAGAAATCGTCATGGGCCGAGGCATCATCCGTCAAAAGACCCAGTCGATGGCCGCAAGAGAGGCTGAGATGGACGCCAAAAACAGTAGCAACCCCCTGGCGCTGCTCAACGGCGCAGACGTGTCCGAAACCGACGTGGCCTTCTTTCTGCTGCGATGGGTCGCCTACATTGACGTTCTGGGCGCCCTTTCCAGTGCCCGAGCAACGTCCGTGCTCGATGGCCAGAACCAAAACATTTCAGAAATGTGGTCCGTGTCGTCCTGGAACCGTGCACGTGCCAAAAGCATGGTTTCGGGCCAGTGTGCAGACACGCTGCTGCCAGGAGACCAGATTGACTTTTTTCTGGGCTTCGACGTGGCCATGGTGCCCGCGTTTGCCAAGATTGCGGATCTGTCGCGCCAGCGACGCGTCATGGGCTCACGTGACCCGCCACGGGACTTTCTTAACGAGGCCCGGTCCATTGAGGCCGTGGTCAAGGAGTGCCATACCGGTGGTCAGCGACGACGAATCCGTCTGCTCAGTGACAGCGTGCACAAGGACATTTTGGCGTCGACGTCTCTGATGAATTCCAGCCAGCTTCAGGGCAACTACACGATTTTGTGTGCTGTGAACTCTGCCTTTTGTTTTGCGGCGCTGATTCATCTGTACCGTCGAGTGCTGCATCTGCCTCAGACCTCGTTGCCTGTTTTGGAGGCCATTGAGGGTCTGACGCTGATTTTGGAACGAGACATTCCTCCGTCCAGTGGGGCGGAAATGTGTCTGAGTTTCCCCATCTTTTCGGCGGGTTGCGAGGTTCCTGCGGGAGATCTGCGGGAGCGGTTCAAGAAGCGAATGTTGATGAGCCGCACGGCCGAGCATACGTTGATCACCAAGGCTCAGTTGATTATCCAGGAGTGTTGGAGGACGGGGGAGAGTTGGACAAAGCTGATGGAGGATCGGGGGTGGAATCAAGTGATTATGTAGCCCAGCTGGCGAAAGTCATCTGACGTAGTCAGTGACGAGCCAGGTGGCGGCAAGAGCGGCTGCTGTCTCAGCTGGCACAATTCGTCTGACACAGTCAGTGACGAGCCAGGTGGAGACCGCAAGAACGTCAGGATTGGCCGTGCAAGACCAGCTGTGAGACGTGACAGCAGTCTCAGCCAGCCTCAGCCAGTGGAAAGTGAAGCGTCCAGGTTAGTCGTCTCGTTCAGACCCCTTTGGTATCGTCATGTCAAAAGAGCTAAGCTCCGCCTACTGCAGTCTTCTACTGTAGTCGTAATTTATTATCGTTAGCATGTATTATGGACGCAGCCAGTGCAGGCCAGGTGAGTGGGGTGGGTTGTAGAGTAGGGAAGTCCAAGACATTGTAGATCTGTTAGCCAGGTTTGTTGAAATCGGTGTTGAAATCGTTGTCTGCTGTCGGTAAAAACGGTGTCTGTAAAGCGATATCTGCTGTCTGTCAAATCGGTGTGCATCCCATCGCGCACACTTCACTCACATTATCGCTGCGCTCTTCAATGTTCGTTCGGGCGTGGCTCTGAGATGCAGTAGTCTCGTCTCTTCAGTTCCACCCAATCACCCCATCACCCAACACCTCCTCTCCCCATCTCAAACGTCCTCCTCTTCCCACCACACTTGTCGGGTCCACTTTGGTCATAACCACTCCCGTTCCTGTATCACTGACAGGCAGCTCAAAGGTGTGCAGAGTCGAATGCTTTGCGTGGTCCAGAGACAGGTCTCCCGAGGTCATGATTTCGAAGCACAGCGGCTTGGAAAACAGACTGGGCTCGACCTTGTAGCTGAGAGAGTCCTTGTCCATATGAATAGACATGTTTGGTAGTCTGGCGTGCGATTCAGGAAGACTGTGGAGTTGGCACACCACGTTTCCCATGGAATTTCTGCTTGGGCCGCACATCTGAGAGGGGTAGACAATTGGTTGGTTGTAGATGTAGAGATTGACTGGTTGTAGATCTGATTGAGCTGTTTGGGAATGATCTAGTTGCGGTTTGAGCTGGTTGAGACTGAGCTGTTCGGCTGATTGTTATA
The DNA here is from genome assembly GCA_900519085.1 of Yarrowia deformans. Lineage (NCBI taxonomy): Eukaryota > Fungi > Ascomycota > Dipodascomycetes > Dipodascales > Yarrowia > Yarrowia deformans. The sequence goes on along the minus strand of ULGY01000007.1, from coordinate 954,236 downwards.
GATCTGGAGCTCTGCTGGTTTGAGCTGGTAGAGAATCGAACTGAAGTGTGGGGTAGATGAGGCTGTAGATATGTGGTGTGGATTGGCTGAGGCTGCGATCGACCTTGTGGGTTATGTTGAATCGCAAAGACGCTTAAGGGACATTCTGTCTCATATATAACTAACCCACTCTCCGTGAGCAATTATAGAGGCCTGTTGTAGACTCAGCCTTGACAAGAGCACTTAATGAGCAGTTTTAGGGAATGAGCATTTTTACGAACTTGAGCAAATATCCGGGACACGCCCAAACTGCTGTACACCCTACTATATCACGTGATGAACTGGACCATGCTACAGTTGTGATGGTGTCTCCATCGTTAGTCTCTCTCTTACAAGAGCCAGGTATTGGAGAGTCTCTTCAAATGACCTCCAAGGTGGTTGTGGATAGGCGAGGAGAATAGAGTTTTGCAAGAGACTCGATTTGTCAGTTTGGCGGTGATCAAAAGATCGGTTTTGTGCCAATAGTCGAATCAAAGAAGAGCCGCACTTCATTCTGTTTTTTGCCTTTCTCATACATCCCATACAGCCCATTTTACAGGTTGCCTCATTTCTCTCGATAGTCTTATCACTCATCAAAATTTGGGTTATCGTGCATCTATGAAACTCAATCCGGAGACGAGAAGGGCAAAAAGGGTGACTAGAAGGAGCAATGGAACGTGGTTAGAACGTGCTGAAAATCATACGTACGGCTTTCAACTCACTCTGAAGGACCCACAGTTCTGGTAGTAGCGTCACCAGAAGGATTGGCACGTGACCATCTCTCAGAAAGAGATGCCACGGTAGTATCTACGGGACAGACATCAGTCACCAGCAATCAACACTACCAATACCATATTGCCTAATTATCACCCTGCAAGTACCGGCGCTACGAACCAGGCTGTAGGGTGTTGTAGTTTCGATTCTGTAGACTGTTTGTAGACGGTCGGTTTCCTTGAGTTCTGGTGTTTCCTGCCTGGGACTTGATATACTGTACACACCAGCATTGAGTCTTGCAGCAATATCTTAGAGTACAGTAGTTTGCAAGTTGGTTGTTTGTTTTGCCGGCGATGTCACATGACTCTGGATTTCGAGTTGATTCACGATATAGCTAAGCAGTGTATACAACCTGTGTGCAGTGCTTCCAGACACTCAACTAAACTCCAAGGTAAACCCAACAAATATATACTTGAACATTCACCATGGGACACTCTCTATTGTTTCCACTACCAGTACTGTAGAGTTAAAATCTCTACCAATTTCGGAACATTGACCCCCAGGTCGATTTCCTCTTCCATTATATCCAGCTAATCGCTGAATGACTAAATACAGTAGCATCATACGGACAGTATTAGTCATGGAGAGTTTTGCAATAGTTGATTCTTGGCCACTCGTAGTACGCTCCACCTGCCACCCGTCACTCGTACATAATATTCAACGTTCGCGTATAGAACCCCATTGTCTGCCTGTCTTTTTATATCGTCTTGGCTCCGCGGGTAAGTCCTCGGCTTATCCTCCAATCAGAACCCACTCTCGGAGGTCACCTGACCGCTTCTATTCCGTCTCGTGCAATTTCCACGCGGACTAGGTCGTCTTTGTGCCTCTCTTCCGTTCTCGGCGTCGTATCTTCGGGCGCTAACTTGGAAGCTAACGAGTGTGAGGATAAGGAGAATAGGGATCTAGAGAATGAGGGGTGTTTTGGTTGGAAGGCTGAGTAAGCCGTTATGAAGGCACAACCCGATTGCTCACTTATATCGTCTGTTCACTTACCGTCTACTTACGCTGCTTACTCATACGGTCCAGTTGATACTCTGGGTGCTTACTCATACAGCCTAGTGGATACGGCTTGCTCGCCAATATTACAAACTACTGGCCAATGTCACACTGGACTAATTCCAGTAGCTGCCGTGTGCCAGGTACCGGTACGGTCTTAGCTAACCATTGGTAATTGTACCTACGCCGACTGAAACGGCCGATCGGTCGGAGATTAGCCGCAAGTGCCTTTCCAGGGTGTCTCGAAAGTGCCTCGCCGGGGTCTCAACTGTCTCAGGTCAGTCTCTGTTGAGTAACCCAAACTGGCGATATAGCACACCCACAAACCGTATGTTTGGCAACTCCACGAGTCCACCCGCTCGTTGCTTTTTCGCACAAAATGAATTGCGAACTCAGAGCTAACTCGGAGTCGCCCCGAAGTCAGAAGTGTTCGTATCGTAGTGTCGTCGATACAACAAATACAATACGTCGTTTGGATTCTAGAACAGTGGACCCACACGGTCGGGTATTGTTCTGGAGCTACGGAATACTACGCTAGCTACCTGTACCAGTCTAGATCAGATCCAGTGATCCACTTGTTGAGCGTTCACGCTAACCCTCCCCGGTTAACTCTTCCCCGTGGACCCTCCCACAGCAACAGGAACCGTGCGAGTGCTCTAACCTTCTACAAGTAGTCTGGAGAAGGGGGTCCGCGGTCTCGGAGCTGACGTCACTAGCGCCGCATTGACTGCGAGTCATCCTCTAGTTCCAGCTAAGGTCGCTAGAGGTCGCTAAAGATCCGTCCAAAAGACTGGTTGTATACGGTGCGCACTAAAAACAAGGTCTTGCCCAGCAACCTCGTGCCTTAGCTTCGGAATCAGCGCTAGGCGTGCTAGTCAAGGCTATTGTCGGGGGCGGTTGGACGAGCTAGTCTAGGCTATTGTTGTATGTGTGAGGGCTATTCGGGATATGAGTGTATTGGCGCAAAAAAATCGTACTAGTTGCTGTACAGTTGTACGACTTCTTCGTACTCCCCCGTTACTTGGGGTGTTCTGTACAGTAGTTGAGTTGAGAGGGCTTCCTTTGACACCTTCCGCAACCCCAAGTAAAGTTAGTTAGGGCTCCGGGCATAATTCGGTACCCAGTTATACCCCAGAAGGCGCATAAAAACCCTCCAACGATCGTGCGCAACGCTGTGGGCGTCTTTTCCAATTATCATAGATTGTTTCAGGAGCGATTATGAGCTTTCTATATTGATCAGTTGGTCATCGAGTTCGCTGGAGTGGCTGAAGTTTGACGGTCTCTTGAGTCGAATTTTACTACAGCGACCCCGGACAAAAACTACACGAATTTACTCCCCGTCTTCAGCTGATTCGAATTGTATAATAAAATCCACACCTTTTTGTAATGTTTTTTGGAGATAGATGCGTTTCAATGCTCTTCCATCCTCCCCTGGCTTTGACTGTATTCTTGTTATACACTTTCACTTTTCGGCGACCCAGCTCCGACCGATCAAAAAACGTCAAAACGAAATGTCAAAGTGTCAACCAGCCCTGAGACAGTAGAGCGGTACTTGTCACCAGTTACACGCTGTATATGACGATGGATCATGCACACGTTTTCAATAATAAAAAAACAAATCAACCCCCCTTACCCGTCTTATTGTCCGAGCGGAACACCTGCCCAAAGCGTCGACGATGCATGCCCACACGGAGAGAAACGCAAAGGGACCGAATGTCGGCAAAAGAACGAAAACCGGTGACAAACCGCTGAGAGGTGCATTGGAGATGTGGTGTAAGCGAGTAAGAGCATGAGAACATGAGTGGAGTGAATGTTCGAGTGAAGATCTTCCTTCTGAGGACCCTCCTGTCGTATGTTCTGTCGGATGTTCTGTCGTATGTTCTGCCAAATGTTCTATCGCATGTTACTCATGTCTGTAGAACTCTCACGGCTTCTGAACGTATACCCTGAGACAGTGTTCCAGGCATCATCCGACATGGTTCAGTAGCGTAGTTTCGATTGGCTTTGGGGTGAGTAAGACAATGTAATACCAGTACAAGTACATAAATACAGCCATGTTGGTGCAGTTACCGTGCCCCTACAATTGCTTGTTATGCTCTGTTATTGCATCATTGTCTTGCCGTATTGTGTCTTGCCGTATTGTGTCTTGCCGTATTGTGTCTTGCCGTATTGTCCTATCGTTCTGCAGTCTCGCTTTCACCCTTCCACCCATTCCACCAACCTCCGTTTCTTGCAGTAGACTTCCGTCACCCCTTGCACTCGCACGGCTAAAGAGAGATTGGCGCAAGTAGAGAGCTCTGAGAGTCTGTCTGTGTATAACTCTTTCCAAGCCTGAAAGCCTTTCGCTCCAGGATTCGTCTAAACATACCGTTTCGGGATGGCCTACAAATGTACAAGTAGTCCGTACAGCTTTCCCAGGCAAAGGGCATCGCGGTCTAAGTTCCGGTGTCCGATGCACCGGTAATATGGTGTCACCGCCTTTGCATGATGGCATAGTGGGGCAGCTGTACGGGGGAGCGTTGAGCGATGGTTGTCTTTCTTGTTGGTCTTTCTTGTCGGTCTCTCTTGTCGGCCTCCTGTCGGTGTACTACGACTAAAGAGGCTCTTCCCGAACGCTCTTTTAAACGCCTTCTCACGACCATTTAACTCACACTTTTTTTTACGTCTGTCTAGTGTGTGCAAAAAGTTTGGCTCTGCTCGCGTCTTCTTTTTTTCGACTTTTCGAAATGCCAAAAAACTAAGGTTGGCCCTTGTGTCTCCGAATTTATACGTTGTTTGCAGCCCTCCGGACACGACTCAAGAGTTAACCCTCCGATGGTGGGGGGAGAGGACATTCAGCAGGAGGTTGGGGCGGCGGAATAGGGTCGGAAGGGGTTGGAATCGACACGAAATTTGTCGGTGGCTAATTAGGAGGTTTCCGCGGCTCGAACGGATGACTGTAGCGCCCATAAAGTCCCTTCCAAAAACACCCCTTCAAGAATGACAATTCCCTCCATCTAGGTTTTGGGTCGGAGGTTGGCCGAGAGTGAGATGGTGATAAGGGGCGGTATTGGTGGGCCAACCAAAATTAAAAAAACCTCAAGTCGTTTCACGGTCTACGTGGTTACCCGTTAATATGAATACCGCCGTCCTCCTCTCCCTTTACCCCCGTCCCTACCAACTCTACAACCCACTGTGCTCTTTGCTCAATCCTCCCACCTCATCAAGAGCAACTTATTTTGAACCTGTACAGCCGCTGGTGTAACGTGGGTTTAGGTGACGCTTGTCGATAAAACCTTGGGTGCCGTTAACGTTTGGACCAACCCTAAGTCTCCGAAAGTATCGAGATGCCGAAATCAATCTCCGATATAGCGACTCTGTCCACCACCACCTCCTCCACTTCCACATGAGTCGCACCAAGGTCTTCAAAAACGGCCGCCGAAGCTGCTTCCGATGCCGCCGCATGAAAGTGCGCTGCACCTTCGACACGGGAGAAGTGTGCACTCGCTGCGCAAAGTCCAACACGCGCTGTTTCTTCGAACATGAAGTTGCGCCCGTCAGAAACTCGTCTCGACAATGGCCACCACAGGAACAGAGTGACAAGGCCCGTGCCCGTCAGATGGCGCTGCTCGACAAACCGCCATCCGGCATCTTTCTTAGAGCCTTCAGAGAACCGTCGCACAGCCTGCAAATCGAACGGGTGAGAGCGTTGTACAACGAAACCGCCACACTGCTGGAACAGGTCAGCGGAGGCAAGATCCAGAGCCACCCGGGGCTCTTCGACCCCAACCCGGAAACCCCGGGATCAATCTCGGCATTACACAACAACTGTAACATTCTCAAGGACCTGTTCACCCTGGGACACACGTCGTACGACCAGTGCAGAGAACTGTTTCTGGGATACAGTCCGAAATTCTGGGGGCTGCGGTTCTACGACCTGTCACGTGACTTCGACACCGCCCTCGAACGATACCCGCTGACTCTACTGGGCGCTCTGGTGATTCTGTGTAATCCCAAGGCTGCCGCTTCACCCAGCTCAGAAGTCGCCCATTACTACAGACAGCTGCAACGAACACTCGGTCACCATTTTCGGGTGGCGATTTCGCGACGCGTGATTGTCGCGGAACACATTGACGCGGATCTCATCAACTCCGTGTCTCTGGTGTTGGCATGGCATACCCACATGTACGAGGACACCTCGAGTCCTGCCACGGGGCACATGATCATGTCGATTTTCAACCACTGCATGGCTGCGGCCGCCGAGATGGGCACGCTCAAGTCCGAAGAAACGCCCCTCAAGGGCCCTCCCTCGACGTTTGCTCATCCAGGCTCAGAGGGCCAGTTTTCGCCGGTTCGTGCCAACCCACGAGCGTTTTTGCATTCTTTTCTCATGAGCACCGTCTGCGGCATCAGTTTCCCGCGGTACCGGATCTACTCGTGGTCCGTGCAGCTGGGCAACTGTCTGGCGTTTCTGTCGGGTCCAGACGCGTCGCTGGAAGATATTCTGGTGTGTCACGTGGCCAGAGTGGCTGCGATCGGCCGTGAAACAGTGTCTGTGCTCGGAGAGGGCCAAAAGTCGCTGGGACAGCCCAAACATCTGTTCCAGGCCCCCGTGGCGCCCGAAACGGTTCTCGTAACCGTCGATACCATGGAGGCCAAACTCAAGACCCAGACGCACAACTTCCAGTCGCATCCCCAGTACCGGTCGTGTGCGACCGACGTGATGATGGCAGCAGACTTTGTGGAGAAATCCATGCTCCTGAGTCTCTACGAAGACGCCGTGGATATGATCTACTCCAGCAAATTGGAAAACCTGGCACCCCTGGAGGCTATCATTATCAAAACGGCTAGGATGACGGACCAGATCATCCAGCTGTACGAGGCCGTGGTGCAGGCAGAGCCCCTGGTCTCGTCCTACTACACTTACAAGATTCTGTCCATCTTCATGGGCTACGTCAAGGTGGAGTACTACACCAAGACGGTGCTGTTCAACCAGCTGTACAACAAGAGCCAGGCAGACTTCCCGCCCATCTGCCAGTCGCAGCTGCACTCATACATGGGCCGTCTGGAGCGCGCCTATGCGGTTTTGCAGCCCCTGACGCTGTCGCCCAAGCAGACCATGGCCATGGAAAAGGTCAAGGCCTACCTGGCGTTTTACGACGCCCACGGGTTCCCCAGCGAGGTGGGCGACGTCAACGCCAAGGACAAGGCGTCGGCTTCCCAGCATCCCATTTCCAGCGTGGTTTCGGGCGTCAAGCCCAAGATGGACGGCGAGGCTGTTGGAGGTATGAACGGTAAGAGCTCGGGCTCGGGTGAACAAGCTCCTGGGTTGCCCTCGGGGGCTCTTCCGGGCAGTGACTGGATTCCGTTTGTTGACGGCGAGAAGCGGGACAGTACGATTCTTGGTTATTTGTAGAGTAGGGGGTCCTGGTTATAGCATTATTTATTCTGACATTTTTTGAACTTTACTTGGCTTTTGTTGGGGTGGAGGTTTAGTAGTTGGGTTTGGGACGGAGTAGTTGGGAGTTTAGTTGGTGGGTAGTTGACTTCATGGAAAGGGGGTTGTTGACTTTAGTTGATGAGCGGTTGACATCAACAACCATTTGAGAGTTTTCGCTACCCTGCACCGATTATAATCCCGCCCCACCTCCTCTATTGCGTCTCCGGCATTTTCTTTGTTCGGCAGACGGGAAGCCTCAGCCCTACAAACTTACCGGTCCGGTCCGATTCCCGTACGCGAGAAACTGAGTTGCAAAGAAGAGTTTTTTGAACATCGGTTATCGGAGGGTATTGGAGGTATGTGGAGGCAACAAAGAGCTTCAGAAATGGAAAATACACCCGTGTAAGAACGTCCTCACGGGTTTATTGCTCTGAATACTCCTCCAGGGCTCCGTTTCTGCCGCCGACAAGACCCACATAACAATGTCCTTTCCATGCATACTGTAACTGGTTGTGCAGCCAACTTTATGTTTAACGTGTGGTGCAACCAGAGGATCGAAAAGTGAAGAGACTGAATGGTGAGTTATGGGATACCGGAATCCATAGGTGGCGATAGGTGGGGACGAGGTAATTATACGAGTGGTCGTGTTGACGGAATTTGCCGCATTTTCGAGCACTCGATCATCTCTCAGTTGTGTTCTTCTCTCCACCAACATGTAAGGTAGCACCTGATATGTACACCATCAAGAGCAAACCGTTAGGTAGGAGTACGAGTACACACGTACATACCACGAGCACACTCGTACGGTACCCAGCTCTCTCCGTCTACAGTACGATAGGCAACCCCCGATCTCTCTCTTTCCTCAAAGCCTATCACCCGTAAAACTCGCTATGATTTGTTTCATTGACAACAAGTCAAGGTTCGGACGGCGGAGGTTCTCGAGGGTTTGCTTTAGCAACTTACTTAGCCGCCGTGTGGGGGTGTTGGGGGGTGGCAATTGGAAGATGGAGAGAATTTGGTGTATTAGTAAGCAAGTAAGAGTAACAGCGCACGTGAGGTTCGGCACGTGAGGTTCGGCACGTGAGGAGCCGGCTCACGTGATTTGACCACATTCCTACGACTTCTGCTTCTACTCCTATCGCACCCCCATACTGCGCCCCCGACAACATCCGTAGCCCTACTTATAGGTGGTGCAGACAATACAGATGTACCAGAAGGGTAATTTTGAGAAAAGCAAAGTCGTGCGCAAGAGCTTATTTTGGAGTGCTTGTAGTGATACGGGATATCCGTCGGGGAGGTGGGTGTGGTGGCGTAAACACGGGTCACGTGATGGGGAGGGTCTGTGTGAGGGTTACGTGATGTTGGTAGGGGGAGGTTTTAAATGGTTCGGAGGGTCTGAGGTCACGTGACGCGGAAGGGATACCACGTGCACACCACACCACACCACAATAGTTCACCTCGCTTAACTGCCCTTCATGCACCAACGTTTTCAGACGGTTTTGGGTCGCACGCTTTTTTAGTTGTCACGCTTTTTGGTTCAGACGAGTTGGTACATGTTTGGAGGTCTCTGGGTGTTGTGATTTACGGTCGTAACACCAGAAAACACAAACCTGGGCATACAAATATTTGCTGAAGTGCTCTCTTTTCGAATCAGTCCGTTTTCAAACGGTTCAGACGGTTCTGGCGGTTCGGTTCGACCAAAAATTATGCTCTAGTGAAAATACGCTTGATACATACGCTTGGTACAGTTTAGTTACCTACTGGACGTAGGTTTGGTGGGGCTGATTGGATTGGAGGTAATAATCTCTCAGTGGGGTAGGTAGAAGAGGTTATCACCGTACGCTCTGATCGTCACGTGGTCAGATCGTCACGTGATCACATCGTCACAGGCTCGTCGCCACGTGCTCACCTCGTCACGTGCCATGTCGCCACGTTTTGGATGCGCTGCTCAAAATATGTAAAGACCAGCCCAGACCTCATCACTGTTACGTTCGAGAAATAGACTTTGGCCGGTCGGACATGCTTCCAAAGCAAAAGGCTCAATGAACAAGGGCCAGTCGGAGATTTCGGAGTAGCCAAACTTGTCTTCGTTTAGATCTGGTTCTAGTGCGATAGGTGAAGACGTCAAGACAGACAGAGACAGCTAACACACGCACGACCAAGTACACAGACACGAAGACGTACACACACGAAGACGTACACACACGGCAACTCTCAGATTCAGTCTCATCACCAAATCCTGAGCATCTACATCAACCACCACCACACTTCACACCACCTCACACATGTCACTGCCACACGGCTTCTCGCCGGTCCAGCGGCCGCCGCAACAGACGCCACCCAAACACCTGGACCCGCCCTGCTCGTCGTGCAACAAGCTGATGATCAACTGCATCTCTGTCTCCTCGGACGGGCCCTGCGATCACTGTCGAGCAGGCAACATTGAATGCAAGCTGCCTCAGACACAGACACAGGCAAGGACACCCACACAACCCCAGACCGCGTGGGGATCGAACACAAACAGTCCGGCAGTGCCCCGGCATCAGGTCACACAGCCGGTGCCACCACCCGTGTCGGCAGCGTCAGCACCAGTGGCACTCCCGGTTTCGGCACCAGTTTCGGCACCAGTGTCGGCACCAGTTCCAGCACCACCAGTCTCGGCATACACAAGCCCAACCTCGGGCAGCTCGGGAACGCCAGCCCCAACCACACCGCTCCCGCCGCTGCACAACATCATCAACATAGACCACATCAACACGACGCTGGACACGTCGGCCCAGGGCCCCACGGAACCCAACCGACTCATCTCGTCCCAGGCAGACTTCCTCACAGTCACGTGCAAAGAGGTGCCCATCGAAAGCCTCGACGACATCACAAACTCGGGGCTGTCGCAGGAAGAGCAGTGCCAGCTGCTGCAGGCCATTCTCAACCGATGCTCGGCCTACGTGAGAAGCATCACCGGACTGCCGCTCAACTCGAAGTCGCATCTTCCCTTGCAGTGGAGATACGAGGATCCGGAATCCATGCGAGAAGGCAACATCGTCTACCGGCTGCTGCAGCTGGGAATCCTGCCGTCGGAATCCTTCTGCAGAGACGCCCTGACCATCTTCCGAGGCAACTTTTGCCCCTCGGGCTACGTGTCGGAAAAGGTCTCCTTCGAGCACCTGCTGGAACAACGACCGACCCTGCTGTTGCTCTACATCACGCTGGGAACCCGAGACAACCTCGAGCACATGGAGCTGCTTAAGTACTACCTGGATGAACACATTGCATACTGTGCGTTTGTCAAGGGCGATCTGTCCAGCGAAATCATCATCGCACTCGCAGACATGCTCTACTTTATGGGCTACCAGACGTATCTGTACAAGTTCCACCACCTGCTGCGTCTGTACCTGGCGTCCATCATGGTGGTGGATTACTCGTTGGAGCCCGAATGCATTCTGGGAGACAACATGTCGCATAAACGGTGGGAGCTGCGGGCCGTGGTGGGCTCCAATGCCATGACCACCTGTGTTGGATTGATGTTGCCCAAATTCAGAACGGTGCCGTGGTCCTCTCGTCACATGGAGTATGCCAAGCTGTTGCGGGAGCAGGCCTGCGATCCGGCAGACTACTACTTGGAACGAATAGCCGCCGTCGCACAGCTCTCCATGGACGTGATCAACGCTCTGGACTCGATTTCAGACCCGTCTTGTGCCGAGGGAGGCTACCTGTCGCCCATCCCCAAAGACATTCTTCTCAATGTGGTGGCTCCTCTTGAGTCGGCGTTTGAACGAGAGGCCGCGCAGCTCAGAAAAGACGCAGACGCGGGGCTGTTGCATATGGAGCACGTGGCTGTTCTGGAGTCGCTGCATTCTCGGTCGTACATGTACCTGTTTGAGACTGCCATGTTGCGAGCGACCCCCAAGTCGCGCAAAAACAATGCCTTTGTGTACTATTTGGGGCGGCAGATTCGGGTGGCTTCCGAGATGATCCGACGGTTTGTTTGTTACTCGCACTGCTCCAATCTAAGGCTACCTGTGCTCATTTCGTTTGTGCCGCTGCATGCCCTTGTTTCTCTGTCCAAGGCGCAGATTCTGAGCCATACCATGGGCGGCCACTTCAAGGTGGATCTTCGGGGCAACCTGGATCTTCTGCAGGAGTCGTGGACGCGCATGCTGGAGGCCCAGTCGTCTTCTCGGTGTCTGCAATACGCCTACGGGAAGGTGGTGTCTTCGGTGGAAAAGGTGGTGGACACTGGCGAGAAGATGGCGCCTTCCGAGGACAATATCAGCCAGCTGTTTGGCGACGGCAACCAGGGCAACTACTGGGCCACCATCGAAGACACCTTCCCTTACGACGAGGATCCCGTGAGTGTGTATTTGCATGGTCTGGGCGACCGAGCGTTGGATTTCGGAGAGCGGGCGTGAGAACTTGGGCGCAGTACGGGTACTTTAGTCTGTATTTATTCAATGCATATTTATCAATCTAGAAGAAGAAAAAAAAAGAGACCATAAACTGACCATAAACTTGTCGTTGTTTCTACTTAATCAGCAAGCGCCACTCAATGGATACTCATCAACCTGCCATGCTCTGGAAACAAACCCTCGTTGCCCTCGCCTTCGGAACTGCTACCCTGGTCCTCGGTAAGCCCCAGTGTCAAGCACTCTACTATGCCTACGCCGACGAAAAACGTCTCAGCCCTTCGGTCCCTCGAGTCCACCCCTGCGACTCGATCAATTGGGTGCTCCCCATGAACAACAACAAGTCCCAAATGGTCTTCATCCACGACGCCTTCAACCCTGACGTCAAGGGAGTATATGTGGATGGATATTTTCGCGGTCAGCCCCACAACGAAAAGCTCAGGCGGACAGTTGCACACCTGAAGTACAAGTATGTCCGTTGGATGGAACAGCGGCCTCAGGAGGGGTTGCCTGAAGTCGACTGTTCTTTCCATTACTTGGGAGAACTGGATCTAGTTTTTGCTTGGGGAACCAACGAAGCCAAGGTAGCTGCGCGCAACTGTACGTTACGTCTCGCGGATGCCTCGGCATCCCAAGGGTCCGAAAACAGATATGCTATTCGCAAGTCGATGTGGAAGCGGGAGTGGCAGAGAAAAGCGAGCTGGCTCGAGCTGTTCAAGACATTTGTTGTCAGTGAGTTGGGTGGGGATGCGGTATGGTGGGCTCGCAGAATGGAGCGCTTCGCTTCCAATCTTGGCCGTAGATCGGTGGCCTGGCTGATGGAGGGGTACACTGATGTTTACAGATGGATCCCGCGCTACGACACGCCCGACCAGAGACAGCAGCAATCTTTTGGTTGTACAGTCCACAAGCCCCCTTGGCTCGGTATTGACGTTGTGTCCTAGCTGGCTAAGCACCAAGTCTGTAGCTATACCAAACAAGAACTGCTACCCCCAACAATTCGTGAAGTAGGTAAAAAACGTGCAATTTTTCAATCCCCCTTGTGTCTATCTACTTGTATCTTTATGTTGTTCGTATATCTATCTTTCTATATGGCTGTCAGAAAATGGCTACAAAATTGTCGCTTACTTCTACCGGTACTTATATAACGGACTGGACTCATTCAAAGGGGACTCATCAACCTCCACTTTGCTATGCTCTGAACAAAACCCCTTGTTACCCTCGCCTTGGGCACTCTTCGCCTTGGTAAACCCCAGTGCCGAGCACTCTACTATGCCTATGCCGACGAAAAACGGCTCAGTCCTTCAGCCCCTCGAGTCCACCTTTGCGACTCGATGAACTGGTCGCCCCTTTGATCCAACAGCAGTTCCCAGATGGTCTTCATTCACGATGCCTTCAGCCCCGACACCAAGGGAGTCTATGTGGGTGGACATCATCGCGGTAAGCCCTACGATGAAGATCTCTTTCGGACGGTGGAACACGTCTACGCCAAGTACGACCGTTGGGTCAGAGAGCATCCCTATGCTAAGCTGCCGCAAGTCGACTGTTCTTTCCATTTGCCTTCCAAACCAGATCTGGTTTTCGCCTGGGGGGCCAATGAAGCCAAGGTGGCGGATCGCAACTGTACGCTAGATATCGCGGGTATCGAGGCGGCGTACCGAGAGGTCTCTCAAGATTACCACAAGTGGTGGTGGTTCCAGGCTCGGCAGAGCATGAACAGGTTCGAGCTGTTCAAAGCACACGTCAAGGGGTTGAGATGGAACGTGTCAATGTGGGGCTACAGAATGGTGCGTTTTGTTTATTATCTTGGCCGCAGATTTCAAGCCTGGGTGTTCCACGGGTACTCAGATACCTTAAGATGGGCCCCATACCTTTACCACCAGAAGCACCAGCCATTTGGTTGTGAGGTCCGCAAACCCGAAGAGGGAAAATGTATCGTCTGAGTGCAGTACTATACGGTAGTACGATGTAGTGAATGGAATACCAATGTATATATGAATCGCAACCTCTTATCGCCACATGCAGTGGTGTTTTCCGCCATGTGCATCTATTGTCCTTACGCCATGAACGTGTGTGTTGCCAGGTGCGTCATTGTACATTTAAGGACTTTACTCTACGGCGACCACGTTGCGTGTTGCCATGTATATATATTTACTCTGTTCTTGTTTTATACTCTCTTCCTCTTACCCACAACATCATAATCGTCAACCGTCTTACGATTGACAAAAGTGAAACCCCCCTCTACACCAAGCCGATATCACACTCTTCAGGTCAGTACCCGCTTGATACCCCACACTCGCTTTGCACACTCCATATCGCATCACATCAGTAAACGATACCACACCATTCTCCATACTAGCGTCAGTGATACCAATCAGCACGACCATACCAACTTCACTCTCAATGTCCACCTCAGGAGATACCGCCGCTGTCTCAGCCCTCCCACCCGACCAAGCTGACCCACCTACCCGTGGGAACAATGGAGAGCCGCGGGAAGATGAAGGGATCCGGGCCTTCCTGTGGCCTAAGAAGGGCGTACCATAACTCCTTTCATTCATCATCCTGAGCGTTGGGGCGCTTGCCATGTGGTACACCACCTCTTACAGAGGAATGAATGCCGCACCGGAAATCAAACGCCCTGTTTGCTGCCAATGTGAGGCCCCTACGGTAGTGCCGCGCCCTGAGCTATTCACAGCTGAGAGGCTCTATGCACGTAAATCCCCTCAAGCCGGCCACGAAGAGGTCGTCGTCAACTATCACGTTGGAGCAATGAGCGTCTCCCCAGAACGTCGTAAACTAATGCTTCTGGCATACGCAACCTACATCGCGAAACTCTTCTTAAGGAGAGGTGGCGGGCTGGATTTGAAAGAGGGTTGCCACACGTACTCGGCTCACGTAAATCTACCTGAGGGTAGCGCTCCGCTAAACATCGAGTTGAAATCATTCAAACGCATGTTCATCAGTGCCTGTGACGGATTCTTCCCGGATTTCTTGCCTGTGGCTGCCTGCTTGACCATCAGGGATAAGTTTGGAGTCTTCGCGGGAGTGACCATGGGGGTTTTGCTTGGGGAATCCACCCACTAGATGAGGCGCCTCTGTTCCGGATACTTTCGATTTCGAAGGATGGCAGAAGCAAGGGATCGAGAGTCTTCCTCTCAACTTGTAGGGTCGTGGTTCACCGCCCTCCTTTTATTGATCACCTTTGCTTCTCCCCTGGCTGGCTGTATTCATTCCCTTCGACTTAGGACAGAAGGAAAGGCCACCCTTTGTTATGAGACCACAACATGGTGATCCACAGTGGAACTTTGCTTCAGTGGATACGTCACTCATTCGGTGTCAGTTACTTGTACAACTGTGAGAATCCACGGCTGGATTCGATGGTGTACACCCCCCTCCCCCCTATATAGGTAATATAGATGTTCACTGTTTCTTCGATGAGTCTGGTCGCCGAGAAGTACAGTACCAGTCCGTGGCTTCGCTTCAACTCTCATTGAAACTGTCCCTCTGATGAGACATTGGCATCACTCCTACCACGTGACTTTCGGCCTCGGGTTTCCGATTCTGTACACCGATATGAACGCTTTCTGTTCTAGTTCTCCCCAGGCTTGTCTCCACTCAAGTTTATTTAACCTCTGTTTGGATTACGACGACTCTGGGGCTGTTCCGTAAATAGCTCTGCGCTAAGCCCGTTGTAGATGTACAGTAGAGTTGCTGCTGTGGTCTGATCTTGCTTCTAGTATCAGTCTGTTAATTGCTCAAGGAGTCTTGGCGGTGAACACCAGGAGTGCATTGGTTCTGTTCGGGGCTTAGCAGGGTTGTGGGCGTGGTGATGGTCACACTTGTGGTTCTGCAGCCGGTCACACCTACAGGCAGAACCGTTACCAAAGCAGGGCATATATGTCCGTCTGTTTCCAAGACCGATTCTGAGACTGTTCTAAGACGTGTTGCATATGGTCAGGTGGATGTCGCATTGTTCGCATGTCTCAGAGAGATGACAGGGCTGATTGCGGCTGATTAGCATTGTTTGGGGGTTCGATCTGGGGTCTAAGGATGTTGAGGACTTAACGGGATGGGGCAGTGTTGGCCAGTGCTACATTGGTTAACGTCGGATCACTGCGGCCAGCTAACCTGTAAGGTACAGGCACGTTTGAGGTTGTCCATTATTATGAAACCGAATAGTGTGAGAAGCGGGTTGTTGCTTTAGCGAGGGTGGGTGTAGAAGCCTACTGAGCGTATAGAATCGATGCCTAGCGTATAGAATCGAACCCTTCAGAGTGTGCCCGTCCGATAACGAGATTGGTAAAGATGGAAAAGAGATGACTATACCGCTGACGTCCACTAAACAATTTTCAGCTCTTCTCATGGTCCTCCTCTGAACCTCTAAACCTCTAAACCCACCCACTGCCCACCTATGGAAAAAGCAACGGTAGCAGCAAGATTGCAGCATGGAATCGTACAGCCCTGAGTCTGCCGAAACTCTGCCATCCGTCTGGAACAAGGCGCAAGCCTGATTTGTTGGTTCGTGTTACAGAAGTCGTCAACCCAATGGCGTTCAAGCTCCCGTTTTGCTCCCCACCTGGCTTCCAACGCTTCTTCCACACATGACAATAGAGCGGGTACGAGTAGGCTAAACGTATTTCTGTCATTGTTGGTCAGTGTCTGTCACCCCCACAACACCACAGGCTTCTAGATTCGTCATTTGACAGGGCTCTATTGCCAGCTGTCAGACCGTTTTTGACTCCTCAGCGATTATCAACCCTGACTAACGCCAAGCTGGGGGCCAAGAACGAGCACATATCGCCAGCAACGGACGGTCATTATTTTAGCCGCGCTGTGCCGAGAGATGTGCACCTTCTCCTGCGTGACCCTCTCTTGGGGGCTGATTAGATTAGGCGCAGCCAACGTTACGAATCTTGACTAACAGCCTGACAGATGTACGTTACCCCAGGTGTGCTAAGTTGAAGGGTAAGTCCAAGGTTACGTTAAAATGACGTCGGTGCGAGCGTTGTCGATAATTATGCTGGAAACGGTCGTATCGTATCGGTAGATGTATGACGTCATTGGTGGTGGTGGGATTACAAAACACAGTACATACTACCCATTTTTTACTCGTGTTTTACTCCTTTTTTAACCCGTGTTTTACTCGTCCTTTCAACCGTTCATAACTCGTTCTTTAACTTCACTCTTTCCCCCCCTCTCCAACGCTGTATGGCTTCCACACGTAATCGTTGCACTCTATTGGCACTCTTTTTTGCGGGTTTTCCTTGTTCCACGTCCGCTTAGTGATTCTTGCTAATTTGCTCACCCCACACCAGCTCTAACCTCAGCAACTATACCGTTAGTTGTACGTCCAGGTCTGGTCACATGGTGTATGGTGGTGCGTTAGTCAATCCGATTGTACCTGACAATCTTGCATGGAGAGTGAACAAAACGAGTACACCAAACACACCACAGGAACCATCAAAGCACCCGTATAAGCACATCCAGAACAGCAGCTACCAAAAAAACAGCTGCCAATACCCGTCTATATCGCCGACTTCAAAAACAACGCACCGTTTTAATCTCCGTTGCACAGCCCGGGCTTTTAAGAACATGTATGGAAGCTGGGCTGTGTGCATAAGTCTTGCCTTAACTCTGGCCCAAATTTTGCGTTTGCCCTTTGGCAGCTTTGGGCTAGCTGAGAGTCTAAAAATAGCCCATTGCGATTTTGTCGGCGAATAACACAGCACGTGGGAATAATGTAGTATGGGTGTGAGGAGGTGGAATGCTGTGTGTGATTGATGGCACGTGAGGTATAGTACCCATACCACGTGACCGGGCATACACTAAGTGACCTGAAACCCCCGAGATATGCACACACCACCAATTATCCCAACTTACAATTCATCTCATTCAGCTA
>ULGY01000007.1:919601-935941 GCA_900519085.1 Yarrowia deformans | reverse complement strand
CCCCCCAATACCATTTTGGATTTAAGGTTCAAGGTCGCGACCGACACCAGTTCACACTAAACTACTCACACACAACAGGGTCCAGGAAACATCAACGCCACGAAAGAAAGGAACGAGTCTGTCTGGGATTCTGTGTATATATAAGCCCCCTGCCGCCATGACCAATACCGGAGATCCTCTTCAAGAGGTCTTCGAATCGTTCGACCCCAAAGACTACTATCTGTTTGAGTCCACCACCACGGCCAACCCCACAAAACAAGACGACCCCTACTCGATACAACAGCAACAACAACCACCACCGTCCGTCAACACCTCTGCTTTTGACGATACCAATCCCATAATCAACACAAACACGCCCTCTTCGCTTCAGGCAGGCTCTGTGTCTCCGCAACCCCAGCCGATGGATTTTCTGTCCCCTCAGGACTTCCGTTTCGCGCCCTTTGACGACCCCCAGTCCTTTCTCAACCCCTACGACGCCCAGACCCAGTCGTCCGGCGACTTTCTGTTACCCGTCTCGCAGCCAGGACACCACCGAGCAAACTCGCACTCCTCAGACACCTCTGCCGCTCCTTCGCCTCAGCAGTTCCATTCCCCTTACGCCGCGTCGCCCGTGAACCCCGACGACTACGCTGCTGAAATGGCCGGGCTGCCCGAACTGACGTTTGGACTCGACCTCAACGGTAATCAGGACATGGGCCAGATGAACATGGCGGTGTCGCCCATGGCTATGGGCATGCCGGATCAGATGAACCATATGAACCAGGTGAACCAGATGACTCAGATGAGCCAGATGAACCAGCAGCACCAGCAGAATCTCAACCCGCCTATTCAGATGACCCAGATGAACCACAACAACAGCCACCATAGTCTGTCTGACCTTGGTAACAGTCCCAACCAGAGCAACAACATCAACATTCACAACAATCTCAACAATCACAACCAACAGCAGAATCAACAGCAACCCCAGAACAACGGTGCCGCGCTGTCGCCCTCGCTGCTGACCCCCAACATGCTGTCTCCGAACAGCTCGCAGCAGTCGTACTCGTCGTCGCCACAGACGTCGCAGGGCTCCATCTCGTCCCAGAGCCACCAGTCCATCCCCATGCTCAACGTCGAGCCTCCCCGGGACGACTCCGCTTCTTCTCGACGACGCGCCCATTCCGACGCCTCGCACTACTCGGACCGCTCGTCCACGCCCTACGAGGTGCCCACGCTGTTCCCCCACGCCACCTCGTCGCCCTCGCAGGTCCAGGACCCCGCAGACTTGCTGTCTCCCGGCGACGCAGCAAGCATACAGACCCGGCGAAGCCGCAGCCGCTCGTCGTCCACCTCGTCGGACGTGCGTACACGTGACCAGTCGCACTCGCCGTCGCGCTCGCCCAGCCAGAGCGGAGGCAACCGGTCGCGCTCAAACTCGCACTCGCGAGACTACATTCTGGAGCTAGCGGCGCCCACGTCCAACAACAAGCGAGTGCAGAAGCACCCCTCGACGTTTGCCTGCCATCTGTGTGACAAGCGGTTCACCCGGTCGTACAACCTGCGATCGCATCTGCGAACCCACACGGACGAGCGACCGTTTGTGTGCACGGTTTGTGGCAAGGCGTTTGCTCGACAGCACGACCGAAAGCGGCACGAGGCGCTCCATTCTGGCGAGAAAAAGTACCAGTGCCAGGGAGTGTTGGCGGACGGACAGACGCCGTGGGGCTGTGGGCGCAAGTTTGCGCGAGCGGACGCTCTGGGCCGCCATTTCAAGACCGAGGCCGGTCGGGAGTGTATCCGGCTGCTGCTGGAAGAAGAGGCCAACGAAAAACAGGCGCTTTCGGGCCAGCAGGTTTCCTATCCTGGCGATGGAGTTCCTTCCTTGACTTTCAGTCCGCCTGCTGAGCCTCAGAACGAGCCCCGGCCCCAGCAGCCCGTCATTTTCCCGGCCGCTCTGCTGCAAAAATACCCTGTGTTGCTGAACCATCTGAACGAGGACTAACAGATTCGTTCGGAATTTGGTTGCAGCTGATGTTACTATTAGATCCCCCTAGTGGGGTGCTATTTATTGTATATGTATTCTACATTCGTTTCTAGACTGACTGGGGAAAATCGTATGGCCGTTGAAAATGTGGAGATAAGCATTGCTGGAGATATGTACAAGTTATGTCGATCGGTGTAGATCTGGAGATGGTGGTTTCAGGTACCAGTAGGGTAACAGGGTAGGGGGAGTTAACAAATCGATTTGTACAGTCACGTGATCTCGATTTCGCTCGAACAAGCAATTACTAGTGCTGGTGAAGTGATCTTGCTGTTATTTACTGGTGTCATTTATAGCGTGTATGTTTTTAGTCTGGTGGGTGCAGTATCGTTCAAAGCAGAGGAGCACTAAAGCTGGTTTTGTCGTAGGTGAAATTCGGTAAAAGTGGTATCATAATGATCACTGGTTGCGGCTGATTCTAATGGGACAATTTTTTTCCAGATCGGAGCACTAGAGCTCGAGCTGATATGACATCCAAGTGACCTTGTTAAGTCCCATATTATATCAATCGAGCTGTTACCAGCCAACAACGGCGTGACTTCAGAACTGTCTTACTAGGCTCATAGTACATAGCTGTAGATCTATAAATTATTTACCATCATTTTGCATTCTTTCTCAGTAGCCCCCCAGGTCCTATTCGTTTGTAATCGTACAGTAGTGTCATAGGTTGAACCATTTTAGTTAATGTAGAAGAGCATTATTTGTCGTTAAGTATCCTCTGAGCTTCAACCAACACTTGTGTAACTTCTCATGAGCTCATTTCACCTCTTGGTCAATTCTTCCACAGTACCAAGCTGTCCTTGAAGTGTTGAGTAACCGGAACAACCTTCTGTTCATCATTCGTTGTCGTTCCTCGGCATTAAGGTATGCGATGCGCCACCATGCTGTCCCTCGGTCGAGCATTGGAGCAATAGCTTTCAACTCCCTCTCTCTCTTTACGCTCGCCCTTTTTCTTCGCTCAAGTGCTTGCAAAATCCCACACCACATGCCCCACGCCCGGGGCAAACGTCTTGACCATCTCCGTATGCAAATGCGTTCCAAACACCTTTCCTCTCTCCTTGGTAAACTCGTCAATCTCATCCATAGCGACATTCTCATGAACATGATAAGTGGTGACTCCCTTCTGAGCTAGACTGGTAGCAGTACCCCAGGCCTGTTTACAGTCCGGCAAAAGACCCATATTGATATGAGTAAGCGGCAGAGTCTCCCCTGTGGTCGTCTCATTGAACTGTCTCAGCTCTTCAACTCTCTCCACAGCCCTCTCATTGGACTCGTTGAAGACAATGGCATGAGTAGTTCCTGGAGGCCCCACTTTACTCCAGTCGGGCTTGTCTCCCTTCTTTACCACCTGGAGACTCAATTTGGCCAGTTGAGCTCCTCTTCTGAGCCCCTCAATTGACCAGGCATTGATATCCCACCCCAAGATGAGTCTGGGCTTCAGTTGAGCGTATGATAAGAAGAAGTAGCCGATTCCACAGTACAGATCGACAACCAGAGAGTTGGTGGCTGACTTGAAAATGGCAGAATTCAATACCCGTGCCTTTTCCTTGATGTTTCCGCGACTGAACATTGTGTACATTGGTGCCCAGCACTGTTTGATGTCGTTCTGAGTAGTGGTGACCCAGTATGCGTTTTGAAAGTCGTCAGAAGACGGGTTGTCGTATAATTCGGGTTGGTCCACAGGATACGGACCCCAATCTCCAAGTAGACGGGTGATTCCAGGATGCCGAATCACATTCTGCTGTTTGGAAATTGGACTGTTGACTGCCACATGTGTCACAGCTGGTTTATCCTTGAGCCAGTCCTTCAGAACACTTCGAATCTTGGTCTCATCCCATCCAGCAAAAGAGCCAGCTGTGAAAAGCGCCATGGAGCCATATATCGTGTATCTTTTGGGCATATCCGTTGTAGGCGGTTGTTCGGCGACCACGGGTCTTGAACGGACGTAGTATTTGCACGAAGAAGACACAGTTATCGGCGGGTTTTCGATTTCGATGAAGCGATTGTTTGAATCACCCTCCTCAGATACTGCATTGGCCTCCACTGTAGTTGCCACAAAAACACTTCCATCACGTGATATCACTCCTGTGAACTTCTCAAACAGCTGGCGTTGTTCCAGCTCCGTTTTGACGGCCTTTATATCACGTTTACTAGGAGATATAAAGAGTTGCATGGTATCAATGGGGGTTGAGTGTGAATCACGAGTTTTTGTCAGCAGAAAATCATCCACATTGGTGTAACTTTATTTGTAGTGGTGGAGGTGGGGAAAACGGTGTGCGGGATGAAGGAGAAGAGATGGGGTGTTTAATCTCGCGAGTAAACTTGATCTCCTGAATCGATTGGTTCTATCATGTTCTGCGTAGAATCACTAGGTATTCTGGTACCCTTCCATTCCAGGTGCATCACCCAGAAGGCGAAATTAGGTGGAGACGGCGAAACTGGCCCTGGAAGTCACGTGAGAAGGAAGATTTTGTTCTGGTGCTTTTTTACAGCTCTTTTTTTTACTTACCAACGTCTTTTGGAGAGTACCAGGTTCTTGTGACTCTTGTTGTGCTGTTTATAGTGTTGTTCAGACTCAACGTTTGAAACCGATGAATACGGAGAAGCAGCGTTTAAAACCGGTTGAAAAGGTGGATCTGCTCAAACGCCGACCCACGTGGGGAATCGACAGCAGTAAGGTGAAATCAACTGTGATTTGAAAATTCGTTTTCGAGCTACTCTTGAGTGGATTGGAGTCGTTGTGTGGTCTAACCAGGGTAAAAGCAGTCCGTTGAGTGGGCGTTGTGTTTATGGGTAGACCATCTAAACGTCCTGAAGAGTAAACACACAACCAGTTCACTCCTGTAACATCTGTCTGCTCCAATCCATCACTTCGACAGCCTTCTTCTAGTCTCAACAGGTATTGTTGGAATTACTATGAGTAAAGGGATATCCTGCTATGCCAGCGACTAAGAAGGTTGCCTGACTAAGCTATGCAGGAGGTGGCTGGTGTTTAGATTACCCTACCGGCAGATGATTTTATATCGTGTAGTAAGTCCCAATTGAAAGAAAACCGGAGATTGACCACTTTATGGAAGATATTCAAGACCTCTCGATTGGGAACGTTAGTTGCCATTAATTGATTGTGATTGTATTAAAACCAAGAGTGTAGATTATATCTCCGTCAGAACATATAGATATGTTGGAGGACGTACCCACCAAAGATATGCAAGTACAATACTGTACACTACCGGTATGTACCACTGTGTCACTCCCTGAGCCCCCATTTCCTCCACTGAACAACTCCAATCACCTCCCTCCCTCCCCCCCCCACTCCTCCAATCAGTCACTATATAAACGCCATGCCTAGGTTAAAAAAGGTGAGGGATGTGCAGTGAGTGGAGTGTGTCGTATGTGCGTAGTGCGTCATCAGTAAGTGGCAAAAAGCACCTGCAATTTGATGACTAATCCTACAAGTACCACTGGCCCTCCATTGACACTCATAACCTGTCCTCCTCACTCCTCCGAGAACATTGCCCTCGTACTCTCGTACTGATCCCCGAAATATGCAAGAGATATGCGGGTGTAGCTCCGGCACTTTGGGTCCATAGAGTAGTTGTATTGTGGGTGTTGTGTTGGTTAGTTTATGGCAAAGATTCCACCTGGATGCTGGTCACGTGACAGCTGTCGGGATTTCGTCTTTAGCCCATGAAAAAACCCAGCCGTGTTCACACCACTCCTCCCCATCTTCCCTCCATAAACCCATCTCGTGCATCTAGCCCGCATTCCAAACCACCTGCTGCGCGATATAGTTTAACGTCAAGCTGAAGTTAGTCCTTGGTCCATCTTCACTCTACGGATACTTGTACAACCTCTGTACGACTCAAAACACCCGCGGTGAAGCGATGACTACGCCAAAAAACAAACGCAAGTTTGGCTGGATGAAGCGGCTGGTGAATGGAGGCAAGGAGGGCGATTTGCGAGCAGACAGCAGCAGTGCCAACGCAAGTGCAGCCACTGGGAACACAACCAGCACAAATCAGCCCATGACCTTTGTGGACGCTGTTCCAGAAGACGTTCAGCCGGTTCAGACGGCGACCCAGCCGACCCAACCGAATGAACCCACCCAACCGACAGTCTCACAGACTTCTCAGCAGACAGAGATGGCTGCTCAGCATCAGCAACACCAACCGAGTAACTCCTACAACGACTCGTACAACTCGTACAACGCAGACAACTCAGGTATCAACTCGGGAGCCGACTCCGACAACGACAGCGTGTACTCGCAGCCGTCCAACAACAACGCCGCAGACTTTTACGGCCAAATGTACGACGCCCACAACTCGTCGCAGCTGTACCCGTCGCGTATGGACAACTCGTCCACAGAGGGCATCAAGAGCGTGCGCGACAACCACAGTATGCGCAGCGGCTCTGTGTTGACGGATCTGGCGCATCAGCCTGCTGGAGGATCGACCATTGGATCGCCCCGGTCCATTGCAAAGTCCGTGGGGTGGCACAGCGTGGGCTCTCGGTCGCCCAAGTCCATCAAGTCGACCGACTCGCTCAAATCGGGCATTGTCGGCAACTCGTGGCGACGCAGAGACTACTACAAGTTTCTCACCGACGAAGACGATGATGTGTCCATCACGGAGGGCAACGGTGGAGGAGGACCAGGAGGACCCCATGTTCGAATCGACAGTGACAGACTCGACAGTCGAGGAAGTGGAGGAGGAGGAGGAGGAGGAACCCACCCTCATTCGCCTCTGGCCCAAAGCCATTCGTCTTCTTCTCTCATGTTTGACGCCCCCTCCAGCCTTCATGACCATGATGTGGACCAGCAGCTGCCTTCTTCCTCTTCAGGCACAGCTCCCCATCAACACAGCCACCTGGCGGACTCTATGGTTACCGCGGAGGATCCACAACAGACCTCCTCCTCTGCTCTCCATGGTCTAGGAGTGTCTATGGAAGGTCTTTCTGTGAACGATAGCCATGACAGCAGCACCAATAGCCACCACCAACACAACCACAGCAACCACAGCAGCCACAGCAGCAATGGCAGCAACGGCAGCATGTCCGAGTCGTCCGCCACGGAGGGAGCGGCCGATTCGTCTGCTCCTTCCATCATTCGAAACGGAGGCCACCATGATCCCTCCAACAACGACAGCCACCATAGCAATGGCCACAGCAACGGCCACAGCAACGGCCACAGCAACGGCAACTCATCGCATTATAATTCTGCCAACAATAACAACGGCAACTACAACTACAACGGCAACCCCAACCCTAACGCTGCCGCACGATCCACGTCGTACTCGTCTTCTCTGTCCACCTCGGGCTTTGCGTCGCCCTCCATCATGTCGCAGAACTCAGATGGCGCCTCCACCAGCTACACGGTCCCCTCCGGGATGCACCACGTGCAACTGCAGCCGCAGCAGCACCAGGGCCAGGGCCAGGGTCACCATCCCGGCCAGCAAAACCTGCAGGTGAACACGGTGCCCAACCTCGACAATGCGTCCATCATCACTCTGGCGTCTTCGTCCAAGCGACGGCGACGGCGGTCTGTCGATACCATGGCTAGCACCCGGGGAATTGCTCCGGCTAGTTTGTACGTCAACCGGTCGGTCGAGTCGCTTCCCATGGACACTGACACCGAGACCAATCATAGCGTCGAGAGGTGACATTCAGTTTCCAGAGATTATCATATATAATAGTGCTATAGCATGAATTCAGCGGGATTGAGCGTAGCGAAATCGAGCTTAGAGATTGAACGGAGCGAGAGCTTTTGATGGAGGCAATGCTGAGAGTGACAAGCTTGAGCGTAGTGAGGTGGAGAGAACGTTTAGAGCTTTCGACAACTCGATTACATGCAATTTTCACGGTGATATCCCAGTGCCTTAGGAGGAAACATTCTGATGACGCCAGGACCATTTTACCCGATTGACACCAATCACGGAAGAGCCTGTGATTGATTTGGAACGGTGCAGCTGTCCTTACCAGTATCGTAGTGTTACATGTTAACAAGTTCAGTGTAGTGAGCCATAGCTAGTTTACTGTGTGTTGTACTGCTAATCGTATCTACTGTACAGTAAGAAAGACCCTGGTACACTAGGTCTACCGTACGATGGTGGTGTCGATGATTATGCTAGAAGACTGGAGACTGGTCAAGTATAAATTTGGTTAGTTTGTAATGCTGCCCAGATCATCATACTGGTAGACCCATCTGTTTGGCCCAGATTCTTCAGTGACGCTGTTGTGATGAAACTGACATGATGAAACTGACGAAAGACTTGTCCCTTGGACAGACTGATTTAATTCTGATGTTCATCTGGATGCTGTCTCTTCTCCTTCACTTTGACCTTGGAGGTTAGACAATGTTTCGAGATAGAATGATGAAGCTGAGTATGTGAGTTCAGGATGTTCAAACGATATAACTGCGACAGATTCCCTTGTGGTCACTTGATCCTTACGAAAGAAATACCAAAATGACCGCACGATGGTTCTCTCTCTAATAGGGCTATTTTCAGAGCTGTTGGACCACTACTTCTCGACACAGAATCGCCTACTGGCCGTTCGGCATTTCCGAGCCGCATGCCTGAAGGAGAAGGTCCTTCAGAGATGGGTTCAGAATACCAGAACGGACTGAGACTTATCACAATGTTCTTGTACTACCTATCACGTGACAACATGTTTTCCAGCGCTGAGAGAACACTCCTCGTTACTCTCTGAGTCAAGCGCACTGGATATTTATCAGTAGCATGTCAACCATACAAGACTCTTGTCAACTAAAGCCAAGTAATATCTTTCTCGTGCTACACGGCCCAATATACCTTCCGTCCATGCAGCACCTAATCGACTAAAGTCAGGCACGGTACGTTCATCTCTGCCGATATGGTTGGATGGCTGCTTGGATGAGTGCACGTCGATGAGACAGTGTCGCGTGAGCAATGTGGAGGACCACTTGTAGCAATGAGCGGGAGTAGTGGGGAAATATATTGTGGTAGCTCGACGATGCTATTTTGCGGTATATGGTGTACCCGTATTAACACAACTCACAGCGTACAACATAGTCTGACGGTCTAGATTGCTACGACCCACAATCAGAGCAATAACCCTACAGTACCTTGTACGAACACTCTCACAATCTATTTTAATCCCCGCCTCAAGGCTAGACCTTGCGGTGGACATGCTCGATCGCAACGGCACCAGAGTCTGTTTGGATAGAGCGCCGGCAAGAAAGACAATTTCCCTAACGACAATTAACTCATGATAAAAATAGCGATCAAAATAGGGCTTGTCCGATACATACGCGGTGAGCAATATACTTCGGCTCCTGTGACTTTTCGTTTTGCGGTTTGGTTGCTGATATGACCGTCTTACAATGGGGCTGATGGTTGGCTAGTGAGTGTTATACAGAGACTAGAGAAGTGCTGCTAGTTACCCTGAAGTGGACTGATGACGTGACACCGGCTGAGGTGCGGGATCACGTGAACGCGCCAGTGTCCATGAGCAGACTCGAGGCCTCACACGTCGCCCCCAGCGCTTCGCGCCTCTCCCCTGCGCAGTGTGGATCATCTGCATAAACTGAAGCTTGCCAAAGCTTAATGTGAAAAACGGAAATTGGCGCGCCCAGCACAACGGAAGCGCCAAAACGGCAAAACGGCAAAAAAAAAAGGCAAAAAAAACGATAAAAATGAGAAAAAGACAAGGCCAGGAAATGAGGCGACAAATAGGGGCAAGGTGAGGGGACGGAAGAGGGGAGATGAGCAAGCAGGGGAAGAGGAAGGGAAGAGCGAGCGAAAGGTTCGGCTCGGGTCGGGTAAATGTCGGAGTTCCGATACCGAGGTGATTACAAGTACGGACTAATTACAGTATAGGGTGGTGGTGTGGGAGGGTATAGCGGAGGGTGGTCTGTCGACTCATAAGTCTCCGCTACATCCCCCATGTAGCCACCACCGACCTCATGTAACGATCGCACCGGCCATCGGCCGTACCTAATACAAGTGCACAGATCACGTTGTGGAAGCGTAACCACAGAGGTGTGTAGAGTGTAAGACCTTCAGCTGCACGCACAAGACTTTACATATTGTGAGAAGTATGGGCACGCAGCCAACTTTCTCAGAAAAGATGATTCCGCCAATATGAGCCCACTTTACTAGTGCAATGTGACCTCAGGGAATCGACTGGTGGTCTTGGATTTGTTGTAACATTGCAGTATTATCGATTGTTCTGTACATGCTTTGCCGTGAATAACTTCACCAGCAATTAGGTGGTGATCGTAGCTAGAGCAGTGTACACAGACGTGGTAAACATATGTGCGGTATACTAAAATAATCAGCGCGACTGGCTCTACAGGTGTACCTCTTTCTGCAACATTTGAGTGCCGGACAGTAGGGCCATGCTCGTATAATTATGGTCTACTCGTGCCTATACAACAGACTGAACGAGTTGTAACAGAGCTAACACGGAGGCTGGATTTTCCCTGGCAACTTCAGACCAGCCAAATTCAACTACTTGTAGGATCTACTTTTTAATTACCCCCTGAGTATTACGACCATGGAACTTCACGCCGTTTCTCGAAATTTGTGATGTTGATATTTGTCATGTTGACGAAACATCAGGGTAGAAAGACGCCTATATTTCGGCATGTTTGTACTTACAAAATTGGATCTAATACTATCATTCGAATCAGCAGAATACGCTGAGTACGATGGGCTTACCTCTTGGCCAAAATCTAGACTGACAGTCATCCCATTGCTGCAAGATGAGCCTGTGAGCCTGTGTTTGGACAAATCTTTGAGGTTGAAGTACGAGTACTGTCAGTCGACGGTTTTGCCTATCTAGTTGCAGAATGGAAAAGCACAATGAGAGAGCTCGTTAATATTACACCAATGCAATTAACAGATAACCAAGAGTCGAATGGTGGGGCTTTTCCTCCCTGCAAGACAGACTGGCATCACCTGTACCACTATCAAACCTCTTATAATCGTCTGGTGATCATCCTCATATAGTTGGTGAATTTATTATGCCACAATCAGACACTCACCCTCCCTCAGTGTCCAACCATACGACTCCCAAATGGAGCCCAACAGCAGCCTCAATCTACAGAGGGCTGATCTACATTACAAACTGTGCCAGTATGTAAGTATGTACGAGTACACTCTACACAAGACATTTCGCTGCGCTCAGTGTTCATTATACAAATACATTTCTAGATACATTGGGTTTTTTTATGCTTTCCTTCACTCTCCTCCACTACTCATGGTGCATGGACGGCAGAGACACCTTTTCCTCCTCCTTGGCCTGGGGCTCGGAGGCGGCGGGAGAGGCGGTCTGGCTCTGGTAGATCTGGGGCATGTAGTTGGAGTAGCCCTTGCCGTTGGCCTGACCGTTGACTCCGTTGGCCTGGGGAGGCTGGGCGGGCTGGGCCTGAGGAGTCGACTGAGCGGAAGACGAGGCGGGAGGGTTGCTCACGCCGGCTCCGGAAGTGGGAGCAGCCTTGTAGGCGGGGTTGCCCTGCTGGTAGTACTCGGCCGTGGAGGGGGTGTTGATGCGCGAGCCGGGGGTCGAGAAGGACGAGGGGCCGGGGCTCTCAAAGCCGTCCGAGGTGGACGAGTGCTGGTAGTAGTAGGACGACTGGGAGGCGGGGGGCGGCGTGGACGTGGACCGCTCCACGGACTGCAGATGGTCCAGGTGGTGCGACCGGTACGAGGCCGGGGGTTGTTGCTGGCCCTGCTGCACGCCGGGCTGCTGCTGCTGGCCGGGTTGCTGCTGCTGACCGGGCTGCTGGCCGGGCTGGCCAACCTGACCGGGCTGCTGGACCTGCTGCTGTTGCTGGACCTGCTGCTGCTGCTGCTGCTGCTGCTGCTGCTGCTGGCCCTGAACGCCTCCCTGCTCCTCCTCTCGCTTCACGTCCACAGAGGTCATGGGCTGCACGGTTCGAGCGTAGTTGGCAGGGTGGTACAGCACGGACTTGATGTCCCGCACAAACAGAGGGAATAGCAGATCGATGATCTTCTCCTTGTTGGCAAACTCAAGAGCCCGGTCGTAGGGGATCCACACGCCCTTGAGATGCATGGCGCCGGCCTTGACCACGTGACGCAGCTTCTCGCCCTTGAGAATACCGTCTCGTCGGCCTCGGGTCATGCCGGCCACGTTCAGCAGCTTGGTGCCATTGATCATGTCGTTGTCCTCTCGACGCGCCACGCAGATGCCTCGGGCCTCGACCTGGAAACAAAGAGTTCCCTCATCCTCCCATGACGTGGTGGTCACCTTGGGCTTGACGCCCGGTGGGGGGTTCTGACCGGTGGGGTCTGTAATGGTGATGGGCAAGGGTCCTCCGGGCAGAGCTGCGGCGGCAAGAACGGCGCCGGCCAGCTGCGAGGAGATGCCGCCGTAGGGGGCAGAGCCGCCACTCTGCGACGCAGCAGGCACGTGTGGCTGCGAGTAGCCGTACATGGGCTGCTGGTACATGAGGTGCGTGTTGGCACCTTGGGGCTGGCCTCCGGGGGCATGCTGCTGGGGAGAGGCGGTGGCCTGGGGAGACCCGGAGGGGTTGGCCTGCTGGTACCCGGGGTACTGGTGCGACGCGTTGCCGTAGTACGACGAGTACTGGGGCTGCTGGCTGTAGGGGTACATGTTGGTGGAGCTAGGGTTGCTGGGGTTGTCTGACGACTGCTGCTGGTAGTAGGATGCAGACGTGGGGTAGCCGGCCGCAGAAGGATAACTAGAGTTGGAGAGAGACGACGCGGAAGCGTGTTGTTCAGCTGCGAAACTGCGGTTAGGGTTGGAGTGCGGGTTGGGGTTGGCCAAGCTGGGACCGGGGGGGTTAGGGGTGGGAGACGAGGTCGAGGAGAGAGATGAGACGGCGTGGTTGCTGTTGCTGTTGCTTTTATTGTCGCTGGTTTTGTTGCTGTTGCTGCTGCTATCACTCACTTTGTCACGAACCGAAGAGTAGTAGTTGGAAGATGCGTTCATTGCTTTGCTACACGCAAGGCACAAGGATATGTGGGTGTGTTGTGGTGCTGCTGCTGCGTGCGGTGCGGAGTGGAGTGGAGTGGAGTGGAGCGGAGCAGGTGGTTAGTTTGCTCCGAAAAGTCGACGGGAGCAAGCGGTGGTGCGCAGCAGTTGTATTTTCTCGCGGCAGGGACAAAGTGTCGAGGGCAGAACCGGGCGGTGGGACCTTGCTGGTATTTTTTGTAGGGCGCAAAATCGATGCCGAGACGCGTCACTCTCAAGGGTTGAGTAATGTAAGGGTCGGGCTTGACTTCTGCTTGATGCTGCTGGACCAGACAGGTGGTATGCAAAGGAGAAGGCAAAGTTAAGGACGGCAGAGAGTTGGCCATACAGACTGGAAAGGTATGCTGCAATTTTTTCCAACCTTATGCGGCCCTAACTTTCTCTTTCTTCTTCCAGCTTCCAAGGAGAATAAGGTAGCATGTAACCCACCGGAAAAGCGCAAAAATGTAGCTTGTAGCGGGTGACGGCACACACCACACCACGCACACACCACACCACACAACAAGGGGGGCGGCTCCCAGGGTCGTGAGGGGCAGCACCTCCCATTGGGAAATAAGGGGGGAAGTGCGGGCCCCATGACCACTGGTCTCAGGAAAGGCGCAATACTGCAGCCTCGGACGCCGTTGCCAGAAACATAATATTTCGAGAAAACGCACGTCCCTCCATAAAACCGACATGTGCATCGCATCGCGTTCATCTGAAGCACGTTATACTACATGCAAGGTGATGCAGCTAACACGTTTGAACAGATCACCGTGATGCACAGTGGGGCTAGAGACCGGAGGTGGTGATGGTGGTGATGGAGGAGGGTCTGGGGGTGGGAAAAGCGCCTTTGGGGGAAGCTGGAGCAAGCAAAACCGCGGCCGAGCAAGCCTCTGTCTTTTTGGTGGCCAGAACACGTGGCAAAAGTGACACGCGGAATGTAAGGGGTGGGATTAAGCTAGTGGTGTGAGACACAGGGCCATAGACCATAGACGAGAGTGTCCATAGTGTATCTGGAGGCCGTCTGGTCTGAGCGACTTTTGTTGTAGCTCAGGTGTCACCGTTTCCGTGTCACAAAGTCGCCACCCATAGGATAGCAGAATGTGGCTCGAAAACGCGGAACACAGAACCAAACACAGAACACAGAACCAGACTCGGCCACAGACCGGGCCACAGAGGCGGTAGAGCAAAACCGAAAGCACTGGAGGCTTCCCCGCGGCCGTCTCTATTACCATCTGTGTCGTCATCACCGTGGCACGAGTCGTTACGTGTCAAATTCACCTTCCAGTGCCTGTGTCACAACACGTAAAATCTGCACCCCCCCTAAACCCAGCGTGTCACAAGAGTCGTGCAAAGTCGTCTGTCTGTCGGTATTGTCGTCTGTGTCGCCTGTGTCGTCCGTGTCGCCTGTTTGTGTCGGTATTATTGTCGTCTGGTCTCATCTGGTCTCATCTGATCTCGTCTCATTACACGACTTTGGTGACGGCTCACAAACAGCACAACCTGGTTGTGTCCGTGGCCCAAAGCCTCAGTATCCATCCCATCGTCTTCGTCATGTCATACTCACGTTATTTCTGTAGTTGGGGTGTTCTTCGAGACTGCAACGAGTTTAGGAGACTTGTGTGCAGCTGGAGAGTTGGCTCTTGAATCTTTTCGGGCTCGAGAGAAGTCAAGAAGAGGTCGCAAAGTGATGTGCTTTTCGGGGTGCTTTGGTTATGTACTGTGGGAAACCAAGAATTTGCAGGGAAGAGCACGCGGGGACGGGGTTCTTGTTGGTAAGAAGGCGTTTGAACGAGAGGGAAGGTCGGAAATCAGTCTCTGGGGTAGGGCGACTGCTAAGCTCGTTTGAAAATTCTCACAAACAGACGTGTAGGTGGTAGAGGAGGGAAAAACAATTTCTTTCCAGAGTCTTTTACTTTTGAATTGACGCTCCAGCGATTTTAGAGGCAAGACAAAGAAAAACTCGGAGCCTTGGGAGAGAGGTAGGGGAGAGAGGAGAACAAAGAAGCGCTGGGAGGGCCCAACAGGTGCAGTTTACACGTAATCGCAAATGGCCTTGACTCGAACAAAGTGACAAATGTTTCCTTTTTGGGAGCGCAACCCTAGCTGACACTTCTCCTTTTGTCTCCACCTCTTTGTTCTTAGCTTAGTCTTCTGCATTTTTCCGTTGAGAAGCACATGACAAAGCCTCCATGCACTGCCTTTGAAAAATTTTCCAAATCCAATCAGGTGGATGAGAGAGCTCACCACCGCGGCGGTGATTGATTGCAATGTAGCGGTAAAACCATGTTGTAGCGGCTAATACGAGTCTTGGCTGCTAGCCCGGCGATTGATCTCAGTCTGCTTTTGCTTGTACAGTACTTGTGTGTGGTCTGCTCTACGCCCTCTCCCCCCTATCCAGGCCATGCAGATTATTATCCATCTGGACCGCCAGAGTGTAGTGAAGATGCGGCACGTGCAGTGTTTTTTTTCCAGCAGCGTTCCGAGCACCCGAGAAAAGCACAAAGTGGAGTGAGGAAGAGGAGCTCCGGGCCGGGTAACCCGTCTTCCACAACAAGTGCAATTGGGCCTGGAATTCGAAAAGTGGATTTGGTGGGATTTTGGAAATCTCGCCACTTGAGGATCTTCCACACAAGTCTTTCGACAAGCATGAACCATACTGTACCAGGTACTGTACGTCTCACTACTCCGGTTCTCTCAAACGCACTGCACTCCACATCTACAGAGCATCGTCCTGTATCTCACATTACTTGTGTATCGGGACTGTAGCTCAGATTTACTTCCATACTGGTGTACTTATCCTTTCGACGCTTGCAAGTAAAGTACAAAGAGGTGCGCCTGGGCTACCCGATGATTACGCTCGTTATACTGCCAGCACGTACGACTTTTCCAACGGCGTAGGTGTAGAGTTTGGGGGGGAGGAGGGTTGAGACGGGGTGTAGCTTGGGATGTGGTGGCGGTAATGGAAATCGGACACCAGTGTTCGAGTTAGTGCAGGCTGGGGATCATTTTGAGATCGCAAACGACTGATTTGAAGCCCTTCTCACCGCACCTGGCCTCACCTCCAGCTCATCAAACTCTCGAAATTACCCTCTTGCTGCAGCCCTCTTTCTATGGGCCCAAAAGGCTATCTGCGTAAAGCCGCCGTATGCACTTCAAACCGTGAGACAAAAGCAAGAATGAGGAGCGAGGAAAGAGGAGAGCGGATCCGTCGTTGCCATAGCGTCACGTGATGGGAGTATTGCAACGGCAGCTTTTAAACCGGCTCAAATCAACCAAATATAGCATGGTCTGACACGGCACTTTTTAAAGCCGTTTTTGTCCTTTTTTTTTTTTTTTTTTT